>JAVTVY010016953.1:0-68362 GCA_036873755.1 Hanleya hanleyi | reverse complement strand
ACAGTTTTATTGCCCAAGATCACATATCCGATAACGCAACCTCCAGTCCCTGCATTTCAACGGTTAAATCCTAACCTGGCCCCTGAAATATTGTAATGTGCATGGTACGTTAAAATGTAGCAACATAGGAAGCGCGTACGTTGTTATAATCCAATAAATAAGTTGTGTTTTTGAAATATTATTCTCTATCCACGGTCGTGGGTTCGATTCCTGACGACGGCTAAATTATTTCTATATCAAGTTATTTTCATATATATGCCTACAGGTGTCGGTCTGCAAATTGCTTAATGTGGGGCCAACTGCATTAGTTTTTCTCACTGGCGTTGGATGATATTAATTGGTTCAAGTTTGTACAAACAAAGAGCAAAACTTCCTCATTTTTGTAAGTTGATTGTTTTCGGTTTCAGGTTATAATGAAAGATGGTAGACGCTTGAAGTTGTCGCTATCGAAGTTTGATGCCAGTACGCTCCTATCGTTTAAAGAATCCTATAGGTCCAGCAGATCGTTATTCATCAAATGGTGGGAACATATTTGTGATGAAGGTAAGACACTGAATAATTTACAAGAGTGAATGACGAAATAGCTAAAGAATAGTCTCGAATCGCCTTCGTGACGTTGACCGCACACCCAGTCAATTGCTTGCGACCTCACCCTAGTCAGAAGGACACATACATATATAACTGATCAAGTCATTTATGTCTATTTTCTAACCATTGCAGAATTTCGAATTTGAGCGAAAATATCGAAAAACTGGGACAGGGCGATTTGATGGTGGGCTAAACATTGGGGTAGCAGACCGGTAGTCTTGAAAGCGAACATGCAGTACCCCTTGATGGTCGTAATGACACATCTCCCATACCTGAATACACAGGAGACATTTTATCATTTAGAAAGTGATCAGTATAATAGAATTTTCGTCATTCTGAGATTAATTATCTTAGTATAGCACAGATTCTTGTGCAGAAAATTGTTCGAGTCCCGAGCGGTATTCGAATCAGCGACCTCCAGAGTTGGTAATCCCAAAATAGCGAGAATACTGTTTTACTGATCACTTTCTAGATGATAAAACATCTTCCTATGTATTCAGCTATGGGAGCTGTGTCACCACGATCATCAGAGGGGGTACTGTATATTCGCTTTCAAGACTATAACCTCTTATTTTTGTGGAAGGCCTGTTGGCTGAGTGGTTTAGATCGCCGACATATAGTGCTGGCAATTAGGTGCCTTACTCTGGGGTCACTGGTTCGAATCCCGCTCGGGACTCGACCAATTTTCTCCAAAATAATCTATGCTACACTAAGATAGTGTGATCCCAAAGTGTTGTGTTATTAACAGACACAGTCAGGGCCATATCTAGAGCTATTTTGATACATGTTAAGGGGTATGGGCGCCCAAATTTTACAGCCAATTTCAATGCTTTGTACATACAAATACATACAAATGCGCCCCCAAAAAGGGAAGAAAGGGTGTCTCCGAATAAACTCTGGATATGGCTCTGACAGTTTGAAACGATCAATGAAACTTTGAACGAATATTCTAACTTCGAAACGAACGCATTCAGAACGGACAGTCTAATTTAATTACATATTCCACAAAAATAAAGATATAAATACAACTCATAAATCAACAGTCTACGAGGGGCCTTATTTCAAAATTCATTTTAAAGTAATTACCGTTATAATAATAATAATAATCTTTCTTTTCCCCTCGGTAGCCAGTTTGGCTATAAGCCAATCTTCCCATTGGCCGAGCACATTCATACACAGAAACATATCTCACAATCATACATCTGGTTTTGTGGTGTGGGAGGAAAGCCGGAGGACCCGGAGGGAAGCCCACGAGCGCGATCTGGGACCAGAAACCCAATCTCACATATGACCGAGTCGACGCCATGCGGAATCGAACCCGGGCCGCATTGGTGAGAGTCCGAGATGTTAACCACTGGACTAACCGTGCCCCGCTAAACACATATGATTAACTTTCACTATTTGTTGAGCCATTCAAGGACGATGGCAGATCCATTTAGACTATCTTCCGCTCACGGGAGCACTCCCGCTGGCAAGACATGGTGACAGAACGATAAAATCAATATCCGGGTCCATCGAACGTCGATAAACATCAAAAGTTCACAAGACCGTCAAATCATCGGCGTTAATAATTCAGACTTTTTCCGCTCAAAAAATTGACATCACGGACGAGCGAGAGGACAGGGTAGAAGCAATACTCGCCCTCATTTTGACTCACACTCGACTGCGTCGCATGGTTCGAATTGTCTCTTATTACTAGAATAGTTTATAACTATGTAACGAAACAACTTATGGATAACAACTTATTTGTTTATGGTGACGTTCTCCTGCATTTAATTATAGGTCTACAAAGAACTTTGAATCGAACTTTTATCCTCCTTAATAAGATCTGTATGCTCCGTCCCGGGATCCGGACAAAACCCCCAGCGGACAAAACACCCACAGACAAAACCCCCACAGACAAAACCCCCAGGACAAAACCCCCACGGTCAAAACCCCCAAAATCGAAAAGTCGGACAAAACCCCCATCTCACCCCAAAATGGCTATTTCAGACAGAATTTTTACATTTTTAATATAAATTCATAAATATATATTCTCTGTTATTATAACTGATATACACTAAACAATTGCTAAACAATGAGTGGACCATTAATCTTCATTCAACTGTGGATCTGTTGTGACATATTCATGATCAAAGTAAGGATTTACAGAAGATCCGCCAAAGTCAGTCACACAACCCGAACATCAGAAATTAAACATTTTGATTCAGGGATGTGGGATGTTACCAAATTCGTGTAAGACAAAGCCATGACAAACAAGGTACCTAGTCATTTTCATATGTGATTCTTTCCAGATCTAGTTGTAGATTGTATCCAAACTGAAAATATATCTTGACATGACCTAACGCCAAGAGGTGAAAAGATAAATTTCCAAACAAGGTGATGCAGTGTATTTTGAGAACGCTGTTGTGCTCTAAAATTTTCTTATTCAATGTTGTGCGGGCCTAAATTTGGCTCTTGTTTATTTATGCAATAATCTTTAAAAAAATGCGCAGTGAATTAAACAATAATGATTTTCTGCGAAATAAAATAGTTTGGGTCCCTTCCATAGAGAAAACCAATAATTGCGAAGGACCACGACGAAATCGTTTATCATGTTGCAAAATGCTAAAAATGATATAAAATCACATAGTTTAGCTCTCTATGTTTCTTTGTTTGAGCGCCACTCCATTACAGAACAAACGCATTTCCAAATGAATCAACTATTGATTATAGTTATCTTGGCAAGAATTGACCCTTCCTCACTGGAAATACGTTCAACAATATGGATGAACAGTGCAATCTAAATTTAGTGAATGATTAATAAATATGTTATAACATCAAATAACTGTGTCTTGAGATTTTATCATTTACCATGTTATTTCTTTTATTGTTAAATAGCATAGGAAATAATATGTGATGTGGGTTTTGTCCAGTGGGGGTTATGTCCGGTGGGGGTTATGTCCAGTGGGGATTTTTTCCGCGGGGATTTTTTCCGCTGGGGGTTTTGTCCTACTCCGCTCCGTCTCATACTCGGCTTTGTCAGACGAACCAAACTTGAGCTAATGAGTTCATCCCGGCTTCACCCACCAGCCAGACAATCCAGATGTAATAATCTGTCAATTAAACAGACTGGCCACAGGTCTCATCAAATATACATTAACTTCTGGTTGGTTTTAAGGACTTCAGTTCACAGTCCCTGGTCACGGAGCCTATATAAGAGATCTTATATCGACTACATGCTCTGATTAACTTCATTTCAAGCGGATGACTTGCTTCTCTGTGTGGAAAACAGTAAAATAGCTGTTCTCATATTCACTTGAGGGTCGAAATTGGAGACCCAAACTTTCGCCGCCATTTCCCGAAACAGACACCGCTCATGCAGTTAAAACGAGAGAGATCGCAAACTTGAATTAGATCCACGGGTCATATATTATATTGGACCATCTTTGTAGATTTCATGTTTGACGGGAGCTACATTTCCACAGTTTTTAAAGGTCAATTACACGCGCCAATAAATAATAAATCCAGGTATTATTAGAAAAAGATTTATCTCTAAGAAAACGCCGCTTGCACTATGTCACCTTTCTGTTTGACGGGGGAAGTCTCTATTTTGAAAACTGTTTCAGAATAAACTGATCGATATATCGAAATACAGGACGGTATTTAATTTCCTATTGATTATATTATATTGGAACATTTTTGTAGATTTCATGTTTGACCGGAGCTACATTTCCACAGTTTTTAAAGGTCAATTACACGCGCCAATAAATAATAAATGCCGGTTTTATTAGAAAAAAGATTTATCTCTAAGAAAACGCCGCTTGCACTATGTCACCTTTCTGTTTGACGGGGGAAGTCTCTATTTTGAAAACTGTTTCAGAATAAACTGATCGATATATCGAAATACAGGACGGTATTTAATTTCCTATTGATTATATTATATTGGAACATCTTTGTAGATTTCATGTTTGACGGGAGCTACATTTCCACAGTTTTTAAAGGTCAATTACACGCGCCAATAAATAATAAATGCCGGTTTTATTAGAAAAAAGATTTATCTCTAAGAAAATGCCGCTTGCACTATGTCACCTTTCTGTATGAGGGGGGAAGTGTCTATTTTGAAGACTGTTTCAGAATAAACTGATCGAAATACAAGACGGTATTTTATTTTCTATTGATTGAACACATATAATCCAATGAAGAACAGCACCTGTATTTTCCATTCCTCTTTCCATCTTACAAAATGTAGGCACACAATCTTAATAGGTCTACATGTATATAGAAACATTGTAATATTTATTAACTTAGACTTTATTCCTTCTAAACTTTATTACTGATCGTTTCCATTAATTTTTCTTCAATCGCGATTTTTCTTCAATTTTCCCGATTGAAAAACGATCATCCGTGAATCAGTCGTGAGAATATCGAGAAAAAAAATGAGAAAAAACGATTGAATCTTTTCTGGACAAAAAGACCATCTCTCGCGATATCGTTTTTGAATCGTTCATTCATGCGCGATCCGTTCTTGATCGCGAATCCTCAATCGCAAGGGAATTGGGTTTTTTTCAAGATGCGAGAGAATAGTGAGGCGGAGTGATATCTGACACATAGGCCGTGTTGCCGTCGCACGCCATTCTATCCGCGAACTGGGAACTACATCTAATGTTGGTTGCGGATTTGTCGATGGAAAACCTGTATTAGTAAACTATACTGTATAAATGCGTAAGATAACCGGATAATATATATGATTCATGATCTATATTCTCCTATAAGCCGAAGTAGGGCGTATGCTGGAAATATCTATACACATACCTGTACCATGCTTCCTGTCACGTCTGTGACAAAATTACATGTTTATATAATAATCGTGTGAGCCGACAATGTGTTTATGTTCAGTCAATCCCTTCATACGTCCGATAATTTCCTCATATACTATATTCATGCAACTTGGTATAAACAATACTGGATGATAGCCGCAATATTTAGTTTTTTTAAATAGTCATAAGTGGATTTGAGTTCGTCGCTGATTGCATTATCAGAATGATTATGGCACAGACTTGATAGAAGTGTGAATGGGCGCATGGCGATAACCCAGAACAGTTTAGCCCTCCAGCCGAGAAGTCCTTGGTTAATCATATCCATATCATCTAACGTTCATCAGGTCCCATGCAGAGTATGCCGTGCAACGCGTTCCCCCACACCGCCCTACACATGTTTCCTCATACCACGGACGAATATTAAATGGATATGAAACGTACCCCGACATCAAAGGCGCCGCCGCGAGCTCACGGTGAATGTATGTCTCGCCTGCCAGGTCTCGCGCTCTACGCGCGTGAGCCTTTGCATCGCCTAGTTTTCGTCACGAATTCATTCCAGATTTTACCAGATTTATAGACGTTGTTCTGCAGTAATCGGCATCAGATTATTTGATCGAGACGGGTACTATTTGGAGAGAATAAACTTTTGATGGATTTTCATCGAAAAGATGCATATTTTCATGACAACTTTCGACCGCTCTGCGCTGCCGATAACTGAGCGGCTGGAGCGGCAAGGAAAAACTCATGTTTCCCCTTCTTTGTGATCAAACTTCTCATTTATCTCAATTTTTGAAGTATATCTGTGCTAGTTTTTACAAAATATGCAAGTATGTCATTGACAGTACGCAAAATGTTTTAATTTTCCATTTTCGTTTTTGTAAATAATTGTTCGTGAAAATCGTAAAAATGTCAAATATGTAGAATTCTGAACAAATCTCACAATTCTTGTACGTTTTTGCGATTGAACTACTCTTTTGGGTCATATGTTTTTTTAGATTTTTTTTCTCTGTGCACTAGTTTTGCTTCTTGACGTTTGCATGATGTATTCCTTTTGCCACTCGTTAAGCTGTAAAAAATTGTGTTTGGTCACCAATCTTGGCCTAAATTGAGTTGACTGGCGTTCACGTTAATGGAGCCTTGTTGACAAGCACGTGTATTCGCTCAGCATTGACCAGCGAAGCATATCAATTAGCGAGACAAACCCTGGTTCAAACAGAGGAGCCGCGTTTCATATCCCTCCATACTCGTCCCAGCTCATACCAACGACGCATAGCCATCGGTAATTCCCCATTATTACCCCTCGGGCAAATTTTGCCCGAAGGGTATTGTCGTCGTCAGCGTCGTCTGTCCGTCTGTCTGTCCGTCTGTCTGTCCATCTTTCTTGTGAACACGATATCTCAAGAAGAATTATAGCCAGGCATTGTGAATTGATACCACATATGTATTGGGTGAAGGGTCAGAAGCCTATTAAAAATGACTGACCTTGACCTATTTTATCAAGGTCAAATTCTAGTATTTGCTATATTTTTTGAGGGATTGAAGCTAGGGTCTCCAAATTCATATTATATATGCAACTCGTGATTGACTAGAAGTCTATCCCAGTTGACTGACCTTGACCTATTTTTTATAGGTCATATACTGTTTATTGTGATATAAGATGAAGAAATAAAACTAGGCTTTCCAAATTAATACTATATATACATCTGGCGAAGGTCCAGAGGTGTACTGAAGATGACTGACCTTGACCTATTTTATCAAGGTCAAATTATAGTATTTGCTATATTTTTTTAAGGATTGAAGCTAGGGTCTCCAAATTCATATTACTTATGTAACTGGTGATTGGCTAGAAGCCTATCCCAGTTGACTGACCGTGACCTATTTTTTCAATGTCATATACGGTTTATTATGGTCTAACATGAAGAAATATATCCATGGTTTCCAAATTGATACTATGTATACACCTGGTGAAGGACCAGAGGTGTATTGAAGATGACTGACCTTGACCTATTTTATCAAGGTCAAATTTTAGTATTTGCTATATATTTGGAAGGATTGAAGCTTGGGTCTCCAAATTCATATTACTCATGCAACTCGTGACTGACTAGAAGCCTATCCCAGTTGACTGACCGTGACCTATTTTTTATAGGTCATATACTGTTTATTATGGACTAACATGAAGAATATAGCTAGGCTTTTCAAATTAATACCATGTGTACATCTGGTGAATGATGCTCCAAAGGTATGCTAAAGATGGCTGACCTTGACCTATTTTATCCTTGACCTATTTTATCCAAGTCAGATTCTGTTTAGTACAATATTCTATTATAGTCCAGTAAATCTAGCGCATTTTTGGGGTCAACCCATCACAAATTGCAACAGAATTTATTTCACTGCTATGCATTTCAGAAAGGTCCCCAAAATAACATACTAAAAGTCTACAATCCCATATGCATGGGAAATATCTTAATTTTCAAGTTGAAATTTGACGTCTTTTTCGCGAAATTTCAGTGTTTATCTGTCTTTTGCTCCTATAAGAAAACCTTGTACTTGGTAGTAAGCGTGAAAGAAATGGGCCATTACTTACACTTATTCCATTCGTTATCATATCAAGGTTATACTCAGCCTAAAATAATACCCTTGCACGAAAATATTTATGGAGAAATTCAAAATGGCGGATGTATGGGGTCATTCAAAATCTGAACTTTTTACCATTTTCATGACAGTCCAGGCAATCTATCTGGTTTTTTAGCTGGAATCAAAACGAATTGCAACAGAATTTTTTTCACTGGTATGCATTTCTAATAGGTCCACAGAACAACAAACTAAATGTCTATCAAAATCTATTTGGTGGAGATAGAACTTTTTCTAAAACAAAGATACACCATCATGCTTCACACTATGAGTCAGCGTTTGGTCTGAATCGCTCACCATTACCAATGTTGGCTCTTACACCCGTCAGTTGGATTATATCGGCTTTTCCGTGACTTATTATCAACCTATTTAAAATCGGTAGCTCAGTTACTTTCGTTGGTATTTGAAACACCATCAAAATATTAACCCCCCAGATAAACTGGAGATATTACAAGTCACCCATAGCCGTTTGTCGGTCCGAATGAGCCGAAATCCCGATAAGCTCCTCGGTCATCCGCGCCTCGACGTTGGAAGTTATTGGTCGCTCATAATCCTGTTTGGCGAAATTTTGCTAATCCTGACATGGACATCACGGCGATTTCTTTAGTTCTACAGCCAGGAAGATCATATTACATCTTATCGATGTGTCCAACCGATAGAGGAATTTTAGTTCTCTGGTTGGCCTGACCTGGCTGAAACCGGATTTCCTAGCAGATAGAAGCCGAAATCAACCGTTCTATTGTATTTTACTGATACAGGTAATTGGACGATTCACGGCTCGCTCCCAGGATGCACTGCGCATAGTATATAACATGCTACCAACTAACACCCCTGTTTAAATATTCGCTTGCCTTCTATTGTATTTTGTTGAGTTTGCTTTCTCTTATTAACAGAAGATAACTGTGTATATTATAAAATGAAAATGCCGATAATACAGTCGCACAAATCGAACTTTGTTTTGGAACAACAAAATAACGTTTTGGGAAATTAATTAAAGTGGCCAGATCACTGCACTAACACAGAGATTTGGTAAAGAAAATATGAGTAACACTCGATAATAATATATCTTCATTATATCGAAAGAAGTCTTCTTCTTCCTTGCCACATTTCATCCGCAATATAATTCCCTATTGGTAAGTGTGATGAGTTATTCACTTACACTTGATGAACTACAGAGAGCAAGAATCACAACACGAGATTGTTATTGGTAATATACTTAACTTCTGTTTTCTTGGATGAATAAATTGAGTGAATATGAGTATTTCGTAATTGGAGGACCGAAAGTATCGCCTGTAATATAAGGTTGTCGTAATCAAGAAAGAAATGGGTAAGAGACGTACCCTAGCTTATATTATACCACCGGCATGTGTACATGCGAGAACGACGATTACACACTGACTCTATTGTGTAACCGGGTTTTTTTCTTTTGCCGTAATGACCCGGCGCACAACGGGTTTCACTTGTGCCCGGGTGTTCAAGTAGCAAGAACCGGGTGTTCATGCCGATCAAATCCGGGGTAATATTTGACATGAACACCTCCCTAGTTTCAAGAGACACACGGACTTCTTTGTCTGGCATGGGCATTCGTCTGCGTGAATCGCCTGGTCGCCTTCAGGAATTAGCAGGTGTTCATGTAGAAATAAGTGAGTGCGTGTTAAAGTAATTTTATTAACCCGTACCCAATGTTCAAGTGATTTATCAAACATTTTAAGATTAATCATCGAAAGAACGAACAATGTCCGTTGAAGTGTGCGACGGGAGATAACTCGTATGAAAATGATACAAAGCCTTTTGATATCGAACTTTCAAGTAGCACAAGCTCAATTCATCTTCACATTTCAAGTTAAATGCTACACTAGCGTTCCGTCACGTGTAGTGTTCGACTTGGATATGCGAAGATGGCTCAATTGAGCACCACTAAATCACAAGTCAGCTTTGATAAATCTCAGTCAAATACAGAATTACTTTCCATTATTGGAGTGACAAGCTACATGTATCGTTATAGGATCTAAATGGAAATATGCCATGTAAATTTCACACTTTGGTTTATTTTGCTGCCAGTCACATACCTTCTTGTCGAGTGACACCAGCGTCGTCGCGGTCGTGCATTCTTGCTGTAGTTTCACTGAATCCCGTCACAATTTCGTTTTGTGAGCGTTACACAATATGCCATCTGATATACATACATTAAAACAGCGACTGCCTCAAATATAGGTCTAATCTTTGGTTGTCGCCTGCTGAGCGTTGATTGCAGACTAAGCAGTCAAAATATGACGCGTCTGTATGTCGTAACGCATCAATTTTCTGCCGTACGTATATGTGTGGGTACAAGTCAAATGTGTACCGGTAAACGTGAATTTCTGTCAGACATTCCCTTAATTATAGGCATAGTATGAGATCATGCGTATGAACATAGGGATATGTAATTTGTATGTCTGCATATTTTGCTTCATATGCGTTTCACGTAATGTAGATTGTGACACGTATATATATCAATTACATATATCTTTTTGTTACAAATCTTTGTAACGATAACGTGAGAGTTACGGACCAGTCAAACGGGTTGTGGAAGTTTTGTTTCGTATGCAAATGTGTTGTTTGTCCTGAAACAGCCATGATGTGTTACACAATACGGCCATTGTGTAAGTTATTTATCGCCTTCGACATCGGGGTACATGCAGAATGAACACTCACACCAGTCCGATTTAAATACCTCGGTCGCTTCGCGACCTCGGTATTCAAATCGGACTGGTGTGAGTGTTCATTCAGCATGAACCCCTCTGTCTCACACTTTCTGATTTACACTTGACCACAATTATATTCTGTCCCATATCTTGTTTATTCTGCAAATTGGACGTGTGTAACATTACATCAGATAAACTAGCCCGCAGAAATTTAACATGCTAACAGTAACAGTCATTAAACTGGTATGGCGAGGCAGTGATATCAAGTTATAAACCGCAAAATTACAGCCCCCGCCCTGGCTGAAGATAAATACCGAATCCATCAAACGTTTAGCAATTACGTAATCCGCTAGCAACACTGAATCATAGAGCCAATATCATATTCATATACCTTGCTTGCCAGGATGCATATTTGGACTGGAAAACGTCTGTTAACCATGCGCCTTGCCAGGAGAGAGATCATCCGTTCTCCGCTGTACATGGAGGCTGGGGTGCCTGGCCCATTGTCAAACATTTGCTCAGGGAGATGTTGAAGCAAGTGGAACATCATAGTCTAAAATAAAGTCTAAAACTATCTGACTCCATATAGTATTGAGCAATATGACTCGAAGTAATTTGTTATACTATGTATGTATTCCAGATGGTACAATTGTGTTTGTATATGTGCTGTGGGCTAACATAAACAACACATTATATTCACTTTTATAGTACAAATTTCATTTTCGTTCTATGCATGTGTTTCCCAGAAAATCAAGAAAATTCGCGTTGTATTTGGGGTATCCAACTGTTGATGACAATTCCATTTTGGTCCTTACATGACATGCTTTTTGACATGCTCAACGGGATGAGAAGGTTTTCACCTGAGTGCAAACAGATTTCAACCCAGGGGAAAAAACCTATAACTGAAAAAATATGTACAAATCTAAAAATAATATCATGTCGTACATGGGCCACCGTATAATACAGACTTATTTATGTTCGAAAACGAATGTGAATACCGTACTCACATTGATTTTTTCAGGCAGATCTCTTTCTTTCCTTGCACAAACGTCAGCGGCCTTTAACTCTAACAGAGGTGTTATCTTCTTTGACACAACAGGCAAACTGAATAGTGAGATCAGCATGAATAAGTCTGAACCGAACATCTCAGGTTTTTTCGAAGGGGATATTTCAGTACGTAAACTGCAAGAAAAACCTTATATGTCGGGTTTTGGAGTGAAAAAAAAATCGATTTTATTACCATCACAAAGAAATTTTTCGTGTGTAAACGTCACATATCCTTTTTGGGCTGGTATAGCGAGGATGTAGTCATAGTCCTCTGATGACAAGTGAGACCATCTTGCGAAAATCTTGATTTCTTTTCATTTTTTCCCCATTACTGTCGTGTCTGCATTATTCATAAACCTACGGGACAGTTCCTAATATCAGCTAACATAAGCAGGCGTTTTGGTTCCGAAATCATTCCGCATATGTTTTTTTTGTTGGTATTATTTTGTTTTGCAGTGTGTATAACACATTGGACTGTTATTAGTTTACTCCGTATAATAATACGATTAATAATAGTAAAATTCATAACATATCACGCTTTAAATAGATTATTCTCTCCGTATAAACTCGGTAATAGTTTTTTCATGTAACGGTGCTCTGTTGCATATGAAGATAATGTATTGGCGTTCACTCGGGCGAAACTCAATAGGTATACGGCAGGTGTACGGTTTAACATAGGACAATTTGACTGCGCATGGGATATAACAGGCACACCCATTGGCCGCCAGTCGTTATTTTATAAGGCCCCAATTACCTATGTCCACTTGTAAACCAATACTTGGACAGAGTACTACCTCGTCTATTATTGCTACAGTAATTGTAAGAAATGAGATTGTGATGCGATAACTTTCTTCGCCTGCATAGGAGATAGAAGACACCGAATAAGAAGAGTGTGTTAAAATGTCCTTTGTGTAGCTATAATTCTAACAGAATCACGGATCTTAAACTTCTCATATAATTATCATGATTATACATCTACATGAACCCGGGTATGCTGAAGCTCCGTAATCGTAATAAACTTATTATTTGAACAGATCCGACTAGTTAGCGATATGGAACCGGACACATGCAAAAGATAATAATTACACCGCTTCAATGTGATTTGGGGAACACCGGTTTGGTATACACAGGCCGCTAATAAACTTAGTGGGATTCACACGTTTCAAATCTCATTATAGGCATACTATTTCATGTAAGTTGTGGTTTTAACTCAAATCAACTTTATTGTGGATTACATGCCTGAGTAATCTTTAAGTGCTTCTATAAATTATGAGTTTATTTTTAATGTATCACCGAGTCTGCGGCTTGAATTCACATATAATATACATATCTTCTTTGGTATATCTCACCTTTATGGACTGATTACTAGTATCAAACCAGATATTTCCGAACGCATACTTTGGTTTTGGACCAAGGTACTTCGGGACGCTGATCGCTGCAATATCCCGGTCTGCCTGGTCACATTCTTCTTTGCTGATACACACATTCGTTGCACATGCACAATAATTCGCTTGTCGCATTCAATGTTAATTTATTTCTGTTTTTCACTGCCTTTGTGATATGGTAATGGTCATTAAGTGAAATAATCTCTTGCGGATAGCAACTTCCTGAATAATTCTGCAAATAAACGAATCATATAGCAGGCTGCACCAGTCTTCTCGTTGTAAAAGCATATCAGCTAAGCGGATTAGCTGTAGCCCACGGTTCATTTTGTTATACTAAATGCAAATATTCGGGCCGGTATTTTGCTCAAAGTTCAACGTATAGGTCTACTTTCGAGACGTTCATGTAGATAGAAAGATATAAGCACTCGTAATTATTATGGAATTATTTCGAGGTATATTATGTTAGTTGGAAATGGTCACCTATATTCCACTTGTTATCATATGTTGGCTTTGGGCAGGGGGGACTGATATTTTAACGTTTATCATACTTAGACAGTTAGACTTTCTGGATGTATTTCGTACTGGAACATTATAAAACAGTACAATACGAATACGATTCATTAATACAAAGTTAAAAAGAAGTGAATTCTCATAGAGCAACAGGCGAGGGAACAGGGCCCGCATAGGCCCCAGAAACTCCCGGTCCTAGAATGCAGGAGATGCATTTTGCCCGTTTTCTCGGAAATAAATAATGTAATGTATTTTATATCATGGCCGAGAAGGGACATCGCTGTATTGTGTTAATGATTACGGACCGACACACGAAGGCAGGGTGCGAAGTCAGGATGCGAAGGACGAAGGTAGGACGCGAAGCGCGAAGTCAGGATGCGAAGTGGCGAAGGCAGGATGCGAAGCCAGGAAGCGAAGCGCGAAGTCAGAATAAAGAAGTAAGGATGCGAAGCGCGAAGTCAGAATGCGAAGTCGGGAAGGCAGGATGCGAATGGGCGAAGTCAGGTGCGGTAACTTCGCGTTTCGCATCCTGCCGTCGAATCCTGCCTTCGCGAGTTAGCATCCTAAATTCGCATCTGACTTCGCATCCTGGCTAATGGCTTCGCACTTCGCATCCTGCCTTCGCATCATGATTTCGCGCTTCGCATCCTGCATTCGCATCATGATTTCGAGCTTCGCATCCTGCCTTCGTCCTTCGCATCCTGACTTCGCGCTTCACATCCTGGTTTTGCCACCTCGCATCCTACCTTCCCGGCTTCGCATCCTGATTTCGCGCTTCGCATTCTGCCTCCGCATCCTGACTTCGCGCTTCGCTTCCAGTCATTTGCATTGTCACTGTTTGACTCCGTTTGAATGTCTGGTTTAACACATACAAATCCGGTTTTTAGCACATCACGCCACGTGGTGCACTCGAGGCGATAATGTCCTTTTTGTCATAATAACTATATCATATATTTGTGCTGATTTTGTAACCTTATAATGTTATGCTGAATATTTTCCCCTTCAACAAGGACCATTATCTGCGTTTCATTGGATTACCACTGGATTACCACTGGATTACCATGCCAGTGGTGCATTCATCTTATACTCCGCATACAATATAATCACATATTATTTAACTAGGAAAGGCAAATAACATCGAGTCAAGTTGGAAATCCTCATTGGGGATATGAAAATAACCCGAAGGACAGGGGCGGCAGGTGGAATAGTTCGTGATGTGTATGAGTTTAATAGAAGCATTTAGCTTTAAAGTGTTCTAATTGTTTATACACGGAAATGAACAATAGCTTTTTAAGTTAAACGTTACGCCAATTGGGTGTCATAGGCAAATATAGTGCGGTAACTGGAAAATTTTGAGACATTATTATAATAACATGACCAAACAATACAGATTATCACTAAATAAATCGTCAATAATAACACAACAAAAGAGACTATCAATTCTTCCTTCTCTGTTATGTAAACAACTGGCCGTCGAGGAATCGGTTCTCTTGCATCACCGCTCTTTTCGCCCAGCAGATGTGTTTTATTCTGCAAAATGGAGGTGTACTACATGTGCTGACCAACAGGGGATTGCCGGGTTTATGTAATACAGGGAATCATTTTATTTACGTTATTAATCTGATATTTCATATTCATGTTTTGAGGAAAAAAATCGATACATCTAACCCCCAGTTTTGAAGTTTCACTGTGTCGTTCTCACTCTTTTTCCTATGACCCCGGGTATGCTGAAGCTCCGTAATCGTAATAAACTTATTATTTGAACAGATCCGACTAGTTAGCGATATGTCACTTTGATTTAATTTCCCAAAACGTTATTTTGTTGTTCCAAAACAAAGGTCGATTTGTGCGACTGTATTATCAGGATTTTCCTTTTATAAAATACACAGTTATCTTCTGTTAATAAAAGAAAGCAAACTCAACAAAATACAGCAGATGGCAAGCGAATATTTAAACAGCGGTGTCAGTTGGGTAGCTTGCTATATACTATGCGCAGTGCATCGTGGGAGCGAGACGTGAATCGTCCAATTACCTATATCAGTAAAATACAATAGAACGGTTGATTTCGGCTTCTATCGGCTAGGAAATCCGGTTTCAGCCATGTCAGGCCAACCAGAGAACTAAAATTCCTCTATCGGTTGGACACATTGATAAGATGTAATATGATCTTCCTGGCTGTAGAACTAAAGAAATCGCCGTGATGTCCATGTCAGGATTAGCAAAATTTCGCCAAACAGGATTATGAGCGACCAATAACTTCCAACGTCGAGGCGCGGATGACCGAGGAGCTTATCGGGATTTCGGCTCATTCGGACCGACAAACGGCTATGGGTGACTTGTAATATCTCCAGTTTATCTGAGGGGTTAATATTTTAATGGTGTTTCAAATACCAACGTAAGTAACTGAGCTACCGATTTTAAATAGGTAGATAATAAGTCACGGAAAAGCCGATATAATCCAACTGACGGGTGTAAGAGCCAACATTGGTAATGGTGAGCGATTCAGACCAAACGCTGACTCATAGTGTCATATAAGAAAGTAGAAAATATTGGTTTGTCTCAGATTCTAAAGCATCTGCTTGCTCTTTAGCATTGAAAGCATAGGGAGATTGCTGCCCTATATTGGACGATATAGTACCCTTTCTCATGTGACTATTCCAAAATGGACCTTTTCCAAATACGATTTGGACGGGGTGGATAGGTTATCGCACCGTCTGCTCCATAGTATATGGCTATAAGTGAGAATTACTCGCGATTTTCGATTTTCAATAGATTATTTACTACATTATCTGTTTTCTCTTAGTTTTGCGACTCAAAAATCTTACAAATGTTAATTATTTCTCATGATTCTTGTCGTTTCGCTGAGTTTGTATATCCGAGGGCGTGACAATCGTAGTGAATTTATGAATGGCGCACGTGCAGAAATCGCAACATTGCATTGATGACAGCTGTCACTCAAATACAGCTTTCCGTCGGACCGCTGTTCACGAGAGGCGATGCACCTGTTTCAGCTAAGTTATGATGATATATGGGGCTGTAAATTGCTTGGCAACTCGACAGAACATTTCAGGGAGTGTATATCTTATCTCGTCTAATAAAAAATCCTCCAGAATTTTCAGAATCCATCACAATCATTCGGTAGTGCTCTTGTATCGGCTGCGCTGCTCGAGGGCGGAGTCAGTAAAACTGTGATGGAAACTGTCTCGAGGTCGTACATTTCAACGCCGTAATCGGTGTGGGATAATTATTGGAATCTGGTATAAATGATTCGTCACCGCACATAAGATCGCGTCCACATGGTGTTTGTAATTTATAAAGGGAGAGTAAACATTGTCTCTGCACTGAAATGCAGAAATATCGTTCCCTGAGCTTGATCACCCCTCCCCCCCCCCTTTCACGCCCCTCGCCTGAGAGAATAGGCCGGCCCCAGTGGAACACCACAAAAGATTATTTGGACGGGTCTACCAGAGTTTGTTGTCAGGGGTAAATTGAATTTCAAATGAGTACTGTAACCACATTTATTCCTTTATTTTTAGCACTGGTAACATTTGTAAAAGATGCTTTAGAATAGAAATAAATGTTACTTTTCTGTCCTCTAACTGCCAAGATAATGGATGGTAAAACGGAATTGCCTTTATGTTTTAGGACTCAGCCTGCGGCTTCGTCCCAAAACAATAGGCAATTCCGTTTTACCATCCATTATCTGGACAGTTAGAGGACAAAAAACTAACATTTATTTCTTAAATAAGGACAGTTTATCATCCAGAATTCCAATCAATACATGATGATCTAGGATACATTATTCTATGGGGGTGAAAACATTTGCATTCCCAATAGATTTGCTCATAAAAGTAGATAGCAAATCGATAGTTCAGCACCAGGGTATATAATCATACATGGTAATATCCTGCCAGTTGGCATTATTTCCATTAGCATTGTTATCCGAAAGGGAACTGACAAGCTGTGATATATTTTCTTTCAACCTATGACAATCACAGACAATAGTTCCATTAACTTATAAAGATATAACTCTATTATTACAAGCACGTAGCAAGTGTCGGGTCTGACATTCAATAGTGTTTGTACCTTGTTGAAAAAAAAATACAGCCTTGACAATCATTCGAGAGAGAGAGAAGTTAGATTCAACGTCGCGTTTAGCAATAGTTCAGATATATAACGACTACCTGCCAAACATTTATGTTCCATCACAATTGCTTGTAAGACAAATGTTGTTGATGAAAGAAGAATAATTATGCAGATCCTAATATATCATTTAATTATCAAACAAATAATACTTTGAATTATAGGCAAAGTTGACGGCATAACACTTATCAAGTTTCATTTTACATTCTGGTTGATAGTAATATTATTAGGGGAAGTGACTTCTCATACATATAGTTGATGTCTTTTATTGTTATTCCTCATGAACACTGCCATAAGTTGAGGAATATTTCACAGCACTATCAATCCCAATACCAGTCTTCGCCAATGTCATTTTCAAAGATCTGGGTTTGATGAGTTTGCATAGTTCAGTCGTTTGCATTCTCCACACACACTTGAACAATCCAGGCCATGATCCTTACAGGCGCATCTGCTTCAGCTACAATCCTTCCTGCATTTCCACCTGATAATCTCAAGTAACCCTGAAGCTGGTGGCAGATCAGTTTTCGCAGGGAGAAACCGATTGAATTGTCCACTCCCAGTGTTGTGGCTGCAATGGATGGTCTTCCCCTCAAGTCAATTCCTTCGTCTGGGTTACTACTGTATAAACATATAAGCGTTTTCTATGCTGCTGCGATAAATGACCTTCGTCGGGACTCCTATGACCTGGATGAACACTGCAGCACGTTGGCGAAAAAGCTCAGTGACAGTTGTCTTCTTCAAGGCAGCAGCTTTGTCAATGCCTATGGTCGGAATACTCTGTCTCAGTCCAGAATGGCATGCACAAGCAACATATTTGTACAGACTTGCATTCCCAGCACAGACTTTGTCTTCTTGACATTCCAAACTCTCCGGCCTCGCTAGGGACATGGTCATTCAGTCAAAGAAAGACGAATTACAAGCGTCTGGTCCGTCATTCATAATTCAGCCGTCGTTCATCAGAGAATATCCGCATCCATAATCCAAAGACCTATTCCATATTCCGTATAACAGTATTAGCACCAAATTCAAAAAGACAATCATAGTATACATAAACATAGGCTTGTTTCCTGCAAGAGAGAAGCGGTCAACAGTTTTCAATGATGCCGGCAAGACATCATGATGTTCCAAAAATATCAAATCCGTATCCCTGATCAGTATTCTTAATCCGTAATCTTCGTTGTAAAGTCGTCATCTAAAGAATGATGTATCTCGGTCACGCTTTGATTGTGAATGTTCATATGAGTGCCATGAGGATTTTGAAGTACATGGGTTCATACGGCCCCTAGCCCCGGGTTATGTGGAATTAGACACAAGTTACGAAACGTAACGCCATAGATCTTGCACGCTACGCTCGTATTTTGCTATCAGCATGCGAAATGTATCGCCAAATTTGAGAAACTTTGAGTGGATGCGCTTGGTGGTATAGCCCTGTTTTAGCAAACAACGTCAACAAGTAACAGTTGATTACTCTTATGAGTGACCAGTTGGAAAGGGCGGGATGTTTCATATGCAGATGTTTTTATTGTAAAAGCTGCCATTTATTCGACTGAAAGCATCAAAACTTTGGTTGGTTTAACCCGGGGCTAGGGGCCGTATGGGCCCATGTACTTCAAGATCCTCATGGTACTCATATGAACAGTCACAATCAAAGCGTGACTGAGGTACATCATTTTTAGATGACGACTCAATAACGAATATTATGGATTAAGAATACTGATCAGCGATACGGATTTGATATTTTGGAACATCATGATGTCTTGCCGGCATCATTGAAAATTGTTGACCGCTTCTCTCTTGCAGGAAACAAACCTATGTTTATGTATACTTTTGTCTTTTTTAATTTGGTGCTAATACTGTTATATGGAAATGGAATAGGTCTTTGGATTATGGACGCGGATATTCTCTAATGGACGACGGCTGGATTATGAATGACGGACTAGACGCTTGTAATGATACTGACCTGTTAGTTCTGCTCTGTTTTCATGCAAACATGGATGCCAATGGCATCTACTTTCAGCCAAGAGAGAATGCAAAGAAACGGATAGTTTGGAATGTCAAGAAGACAAAGGCTGTGCTGGGAATGTAAGTCTGCACACATATGCTGTTTGTGCATGCCATTCAGGGCTGTGACACAGTATACTGACCATATGGCATTGGCAAATGTGCGGCCGTAAAGAAAACAACGCTCAATGAGCTATTTCGCCAACAAACTAAAGTGTTCAACCAGGCCATTGGGAGTCCCGATTGAGGTTATCTATTGCAGGTGCTTGTGTGTTTATACAATGGTAACCCTGACGAAGCAATTGGCTGCATGAAATACAAGCGTTTCTGTGACAAAAACGACCCATATATGTGCAGGTACAATTACAACACATATAAAGGAAGTGGGAAGAGGTGCCGACATACTGGCATTCAAAACCTTCCACCAACATCAGCATCAGCTAAGTATCAAGACCATCCATTGCAGCCACAAGAATGAGGGTGGGCGGCTTCTCTCTGTGAAAACTGAACTGCCACCAGTTCCACTGGCACTCTTTGAGGTTATCAGGTGCAACTGCAAGAAAGATTGCAGCTGAAGAAGATGGAGCATGGCTTATATTGTTGAAAATGTAAAATCTAACATGATAAATGGCATGGTAGGACGTCATGGTAGAACATCAAGTTTGCCTATTTGTTTGATAATTAGCTGGTAGGATCTGCATAATTATTCCTCTTTCGTCAAAACATATCTGACACACAATTGCGATAGACCATTAATGGTTTGCAGAGCTGTATTTTTCAACAAGACACATGTTGTGATAATAGAGAGATATCTCCATGAGTGAGTTTGTGGAAATATTGTCTGTGACAGTTATCGGTTGAAAGGAAAATACATCACAGCTTGTCATTTCATTTATTTTGAGAGAGAATTCCTCTTTCAGATGATTATGCTAATGGAAAAATGTTAACTGACTGAATATTACCATGTATAATTCATATAGCCTGATGCTGAACTATCAGTTTGCTATCTACGCTTATGAGCACATCCACCGGGAAGACACATGTTTTCACCACCATGGTATACTGTACCCTGGGTCATGTATTAATTGGATTTCTGGATGATAAACTGTCCTTATTCACGGAAAAAACAATATTCAACCTTGCTTATATGAGGCATAATGGCCTATTATGTATTATAAAATGGCGTATCTTTGTTTTCAAAAAAAGTCGTATCTCCACCAAATAGATTTTGGTAGACTTTTAGTATGTTGTTCTGAGAACCTATTAGAAATACATACCAGTGAAAAAATTCTGTTGCAATTTGTTTTGGGTCCAGCTAAAAAAAACCAGATAGATTGCCTGGACCGTCATGAAAATGGTAAAAAGTTCAGATTTAGAATGACCACATACATCCGCCATTTTGAATTTCTCCATAAATATTTTCGTGCAAGGGTATTATTTTAGGCTGAGTATAGCCTTGATATGATAACGAATGGAATGAGTGTAAGTGATGACCCATTTCTTTCACGCTTAGTACCAAGTACAAGGTTTTCTTATAGGAGCAAGAGACAGGTAAACACTGAAATTTCGCGAAAAATACCTCAAATCTCAACTTGAAATTTAATATATTTCCCATGCATATCTGTTTGTAGACTTTTAGTATGTTATTCTAGAGACCTTTCGGAAATGCACTGCAGCAAAAACAATTCTGTTGCAATTTGTGGTGGGTCAAACCTCAATTTGACTGGACTATTAAGATTATATCTACATTGTACAAATTTATATCACTTATGGCTGGACCTGAAGACTAATGAAGAATATCACTGACCTTGACCTATTTTGAAAGGTCAAATTATATATGTTAAGTTTAAGATCTCCAAATTCATGTTCCCTATGCGATTAGAATTGACTTGAACATTTTTGAAGATGACTGACCTTGATCTATATTTCCAAGATAAAATTACTTGATTGGATTATAAGCTTTTTAAAAGAGTATATTTAGAGCTAAGAATTCGGTCATGCTCTACCAGAACCTCCGGCCTTGGCAAAAGCTGAACTACAGTCAACCCTAGTAGATCACATTTTTGTTATCTAGTTCTAAAAATACACTGATGGTGTTATACAATGCATGATTGCTGGGTGTAGACAATAACTGATAGCCGAGGGGTATTGAAGCCCATGGGCTATCTTATCTTCTTTACATCTGTATCCATATCATCTAACATTGATCAGGTCCCCAGTCTTCCCTCTATTTCTCTTAATCATCTCTATATATTCACCAAGTATTTCACCCACTTCTCTTCATTTTCCCCAATAAAATGCCCCAATATTTCCCGTCATTTTGCCTATTTCCCGAAATCATAAATTCTGTGCCATGGAAATTTCACCCAGTATTTCTCATTTTCCTCAAGTCAATGTCCCACTATTTTCACTTATACCGAGTATGCCGTGCAACGCGTTCCCACACCGCCCTACACGTGCTCCCTCATACCAGTGACGCATAGCCATCGGTAATTCCCCATTATATCTTCTTTACATCTGTATCCATAACATATAACCTTGATCAGATCTTCAGTCTTCCCTCTATTTCTCTTAATCATCTCTATATATTCACCAATTATTTCACTTCATTTCTCGCGATAAAATATCCCAATATTTTCCGTCATTTTGCCTATTTCCCGAGATCATAAATCCAGTGCCATGGAAATTTCACCCAGTATTTCTCATTTTCCTCAATGCAATATCCCACTTTGTATACGCCCGCCCAAAAGGCGGACGTATTATGTGATGGCGGTTTCCGTCCGTCTGTCCGTCTGTCCGGTTCTCGTGTCCGGTCTATATCAGGGACAGTTTCCTATCCACAGCTGCAATTTTTGGTTCGTCGATACCCTACGGGGAGACGATGTGTCGCGTACCAAAATGAAGGTTGAGGTCACAGGTCAAAGGTCACTGGCCTAAAAAACAGGAAATCACTGAAGTGTTCGTGTCCGGTCTATATCTGTGAACATTTTCTATCCACAGTTGCAATTTTTTGTGAGTGGATACGCCAGGTGGAGACGATGTGTCGCGTAAAGGTCGAGGTCAGAGGTCAAAGGTCACTGTTGCCAAAAATCAGGAAATCATGGATCGTTAACATTTTCTATCTACAGTTCTAATTTTTGGTGAGTGGATGCCCTTGGGGGGGAACGATGTGTTGCATATTAAATGCAGGACAAGGTCATAGGTCAAAGGTCAGTGTGGTTGAAAAATCAGGAAATCGTTAAAAATTTCAAATTTTTTGTGAGTGGATTCAATAGGCGGAAATGAAGTGATGCATACCAAAAATTAGGTCAAGGTCAAAGGTCACTGACCCCAAAATTAGGAAATTATTAAAAATAACATTATTTTGTGTCAGTAGATACATTAGGGGGACACAATGTGTCACATACCAAAATGTAGGTCAAGGTCAAAGGTCAAGGTCACTGTGACCCCAAAATCGTGAAATTGTTAAGAATCATAGTTTTTGGTTTCCATTGAGAAATTGAGGGGAGACGGTTTGTCATGTACCAAAATTTAGGCCAAGGTCACCAAGGTCAAGGTCACTGTGACCCCACTGTGACCATGCGATAGCTCTAGTTTCAAGGTATGGATTGGTACCAAACTTTGAGTATACTTCACTCGCATGGCAAAGTGGAGCCATACATATGAGATCAATTTGTCAAAGGTCTAGGTCACAGTCCCCCAAAACTGAATCAAGCTTAACTGACTAAATGTGTAGGAATATTGTTGGAATATTCGAAGTTCTTTCCCCTGCATTTATACGGTATTGTCCTGTGGAGTTGTCTCCCATGTTTGAAACGCTTCATTTAGTTAAACTGTTGTGAAATAAAAACCATACATTTACTAATTAACGGGGAGAGGAGTCCTTTATGAACTTCACACCTGTTTATTAACTCCAGAACAAAGATTTGCTTCATCAGTTTCTTCTTCCTTCATGAAAAATTCTCTCGTCTGAAAGGAATCCATTTGCAGGATAACTACTATTTTCTTGTGTTTGACTATTGTCGATTTCAGTGTGGGATATGTGAGCTCTCATCTCTTGCTTCAAGGTCAACTAGTTACCAAGAGTTAAGCTCATTTTAGTTTATCATTCAATTCAAGATGTGATATGTTACATTCTCATAAGCAAAAAATTGTAGACCTTTCTCTGGATTGCTAGATCAGTTGTAATCAAGGCTATTAAACATCCTTGAAATTTGAACCAATGTAATTTCAGATATACGGGCGTATATTGAAGCCCCTTGGGCTCTTGTTTTCCTTTGCTGTGCCTATTGACCTAATGTCATAAAATACAATGCCTTATATATACCTGTGCTTTCCCCAAGTATTTTCCCTTGTTATTCTCTATCATATATCCCAGTAAATTTCCTTATTGTGCATATTCACACCCATGCTTCCCACTGTATTCTGTGATCAACTATCTTAATATTTTCCGAGATCAAATATGCCCGAATATCTCCCCGTGCCCATTCCCGCAGGATAATATAATCCAATGCCATAGCTTCCACCATCCAACATTCCCAGACACCAGTCTATGTATATGTATGTTCCCTTGTGTCAATGGTAAATAACCTCTGATGCTTACTTCTCCTCGTCATCTCTGGTTCTATTTGAATAATCTTGCCATTTCCCCTGATCCGTATATACCTGATTCGCCTAGTCCAACTCTTTTCGTACTTCCCAAATATCCATGATAAAATCATTAATGAAACCCCTCTCCTGTCTATTCAATGGGTGTGTACCTAATCCAAGTACCTCAGTTAAACATGTATTGTCCCCGTCATCCTAGCTTTCTGCGACTGTACCCCATTCATTGTACTTTTATTGAATAACCTCTTTTTCAGCATCACTCTTTCGGCATTAAATCTGACGCATTTAGTATTATGTGTTTACTATCTTCCACTTCCCCACAAGTTCTACACTTCTTTCCTTCCAAGTCCCTCTTCAATCTACTCCGAATTGCCAGTGACCCGACTCTAGCTATTGCTAACCAAGAAAAATCACCCATCCAGTCAACATAATTCTCACGCTTGGGAAATTCTTTGTTCCCATACACCTGGAGTGAGATCTTACTATTCACACCTTCCCTCCAGCTGTCCTTCCATCCATCCTGAATTTTCAGGAATACTTCTTTTTTCCACGGTTTACTCCCATTTTCTATCACAAACCATCCTGTTCGTTTGTTTATTCTGATTCCTCCCTCCCACCCTACCTTAGCCCATCTGTCCTCATCCAATAAACTAAGCCGTCCATAATAGTTTAGCTTCAATCTTCTAACTTTCTCCTCCATCCAACTCCCCATAAATAGCTTCCGTTGCTGTCAGCCTGTTTACCCCTAGCTTCCATCTGCCTACCTGGAGCGCCACCAAACTTAGGGCCTCTACCGTTTGCCTATCAATCTCCACAATTTCCACTCCATATAAAATCCTTGGGATAGCTACTCTCTCCCAAAGTATCCTAGCACGCACACTACCATTACAGGAGTTGCTACTTATAGACTTGATCAATCCGAGCATTTGTTTAGCCTTTCTGATCATTGACTGTTTTTGGCTGACAAAAATACCTCCCTTCATCCTCACTTTAACTCCCAAATACTTGGATTCGTCCACCTCTCCTATATCCATATCATATTCTTCACCTTCCTTCACATCAATTTTTCCTAGTTTCCATTTAGTATTACCACGTTTAACTTGTCCACTAACCATAACAGCACTTTTTATGGGACTATAGAAGATCTGTAACTGTAATCTGTAACTCCTTTCTCTTTTCTGCTAGTAACAGAATATCATCTGCGAATAAGACCTTAGGCATAATTTGTTTTCCTATCTTAATGCCTACACCTGATGCTAATAACCGCCTCCCTAACGCTGCAAGATACAAGGCGAATAATAATGGACACAAAACACAATCCTTTTTCAATCCTCTTTTAGCTCTATGAAATCTGTCTCAACATCCCCGAATCCTTTCTTGAATATGACTTTTTTATATAAACTTTTAACTATATTCAAAATCTTGCCACTATAACCTAACACTTGTAGAACTGCCCATAGTGCTTCTGTCCAGACTGTCATATGCTTTTCTTATGTCTATGAATGCCAAGCAGCTGCCCTGGTGTATAGCCCATCTCTGTTCTAGTATTTGTGTCAATATATAAAGAGGTCATCTTGACACATACTATCCCTCCTAAATCCGGCTTGAACTTCCCGTAGTAAACCCCTGGATTCTACATCTCTCTGAAGTCTGTTACCCAAGATCCTTACAAACACTTTCCCAACATTGCTGGTCACGGTTATCCCCATGCAATTATCTAGTAACTTTTCATCTCCTCCCTTATGTAACAGGGTCATCCTAGCTACTTTCTATACCATCCGAATCGTTCCATCGTTCCATATTCTATATAGGAGTATATTGAGACATTCTACTAACCACTCACCACCCTCTTTCAGAAACTCATTTGGGATGTTATCCATTCTCATAGCTTTTGATCGCTTTAGCTGTATGATAATCATCTCTAATTCCTCTATCTCAGGTTCAGCTAGAATGGATTCCATCTCTATTTGTATCTCCGTTTCCCAGTCCTATAATTCGTATTCAACACTCGTCCGCAAATTTTCCAGTTCGTTTCTTCGTTGATAACCTATCTATACTGCATCTATTGTTTTCCATACTCCTTCTGTGTGTCTTGTGACATTTTTCATCATAACCCAGTTATGGTCACTATACCTATATCATAGTTATAGTCATCATCCACAATCATGAAGTCGACATTTCCCAACTCGTGTTCACTTATCAGAATATAGTCTACCACTGTTTTCAATTCTCCACTCTCCCTTGTCCAAATCCCTGAACATGTGTTGCATCTATTTAGAGTGTATAGCTCCTGACTTGCTTCGAGGTCCAATATTCTTTTCCCATTCAAATTCTTACCTGCTTTGTTACCCGGAATCCCCTCTCCTACTTTATTCCCTATATGTCCATTCAAATCACCCAACAAAATGATACTATAATCGGTAGATACTCCAATTGGTCAGCAACAACATCCTGGTGGTACACTCCAGATAGCATCCCTCATTTAATTTGTGTGTTCTGTCACTACATGTATATTAAACACATCAACAAACATTTTATATCACCTTCAAACGATAATAAGTATAATAATTTGAACTTCTGTTAAGTGAAACCGTGCAACATTCAAAAACGGAAAACACTGCATAATCGCTTGAATATTTCAGTTGGAGCTACAGTACAAATCCTAATGGTGATCAATCTAAATCTCATTTCAGCTGACTCTTGTTTTGAGTCGCGGGCTTTGCAAGAAACTGGTATGTCTACTGTGAACAAGATCACAGGTTAGCTAACTTACGTATATGACACGTGCCTACCAGTGAATTTCATGATGATTTCATTGTGTTTGAAGTATGTCAAGAAACTCCAATAGTAAACTATACGGAAGGCCAAAAGCAGATGGAAACTTATATCGGTCATGTATTTGTTTTGCATGTGAGCTTCTAAAGTATGAAAATTGGGTATTTCCTTTGCAAGAAACACGGTTTGTTATGCAGTATTGAAGAAACTGGATAACTGGGTTAAAAACAAAACACAAAAACAAATAACTAGGTTAAATGCCACATCATATTTTGGTTCAGAATAACACTGAACACAATATATGACGGCTGATTACCGCTATAGATGGACCCAGAACCATATCCGTGCTCCATGACAGTGTATAGCTCAAACATCCACAAATTAAAAAAAGAAAGAAATGGGTTATGATTTTGCTTGCTTGTATACTGTTCAGACGAGATCGTCCGTAAGTACATCAATTTGTTAACATTCGCAGTCTGTTGATATCGCTGGTTCCAGTGTATGGATTGGAAAAAAAAACTATGGGCAGACATCATCTGGAGGTAAATTTTCAAAATCATGGCCAATGTGGCCCAAAATTATGAGATTATTGAGAATGTTAAATACAGTTCAGCGATGTGGATTGTGGGGAAATTTAAGTCAAACTTAAACGTGATGACCATCATTTTTAAAGGTGATCATAAGAAAGCTTGATGGCTCCAACTTATCACCTTTCTGAGGTGATAATTACTGGATGTTTAGCTGCCAGTAATTATCACCCCAGAAAGGTGATGAGTTGGAGCCTTTTTTGTGATCACCTTTAGAAATGATGGCCATCACCTCTGAAGACTGATGAGCAATGATTGTAGATTTAGGTCATCGCCTTTTAAGGATAAGAAGGCGAAATATCATCCTGAAAATGTGATGGCTGTCATCATTTAAAGGTGATGGCCAGGTCTGATCACCATTAAAGAGTGATGGGCCATTACATGTTCCTGGCTGTTTGACGCCTATCGATTACAGATATTCACGTGAAACACAAACTTATTGAAAGCTTCTATCAGAAGTTGCTTAATATCTCCAATTGAATGTTTATTAACCAATACCCTATTTGAAAACACCCAAGGCTGTGTGGTTCTCTGCTTTGTATCCGTTTGGTTTTAAGAGTCAATGGATGCATCTACATGCTCCTGTCAGACGGTCATCGTCATGTCATCGGTACTTATACGGCTGGTCAACTGCTTTTCTTGTTGAATCATATGTGTATTTGTTCGGTGATATGGCAGTTGTAATTGTTTCTGACTTATATCATTCTAGGATCTAACAGAAAAACTGTCGCAAGAGAAGAAGGACGCTGAGGACAGGGCTATTGCCGCAGAAGGTGTAGCAGCAAGAGCAAGGTCTCAACTGAAAAGGAAAGATTGTGTATCAGCGAAAAACAAAGATTGTATAATGGTATGTTTAATAGTGGAACGCAGTTTTACATTTGAACATTGCGATATTGATATTGTTATTCGACCATTTTTAATTTAGAATCACATAGAAATGAAACACGCTTGTTATATCTACATTCAATATTTATCATCAAGGCCCAGCTAAAGTGATTCACATCCAACCTGCATTCTATATGCAAGGTCCTGTCACCATACCAGCGTGGTAAGTGCACCATATAGTCTGATACTAGGCAAGAATATTTGTTGCAGATTCCTGAATGGTTCTTCCCTTAGAGGCACCAGGGGACCATTTCGTGAATGTTCTAAAACACTTTCCTACCGCGTCTATTTGAACTCTTCAGTGTGAAAGTAACCTTCTGAACCAAGTCATTTATTACCGGCATATCGAGGATCGTAGAATTGAAAGCAAATAGTTTATTGCCTATACAATCGAATACATGTATTAAATCTTACCTGTTCGCTCTCTATATATTGATGGCTTTTTACAGTTTAAAGTTCATATCCTCATATACTGACAAGACTCCCAGTTAGTGACTCGGATTATTTCTACTCACATGCGGAGTGTAGACAAAGCTTACTGTAAGAATACGTATGTTATCCAAGCGAAGGGGGAAGAGTGTAATAGTGGACATGGAGTTGGGATAAAGAATTTAGCTGAAGAGTGGCTGACATTTGGGGTGACGCATTTCTATGTTGACATCTTGAGAATATATTTTTAACATGTTTAACCCATGTTGAGGCGTTTACTTCATCAGACGTCCACGATGCTCATGCATTAACATCAGATGAGTTGTTTGAGCTGACCTGTCATCACAGTTCACGAGCTAGCGTTTCTAATTCCACTTAAGCCGGTGCTAGGGGCCGTGTGGATACTTCATTGTCTCCACATGAACAATTGCAATAAAAGCGCGGCTGAAATACTAAGGCTACGTTCGAGAATCGACCGAATTCTCGGGTCTGAATGTTAGGTGTCGATCAATGCTTTCTTGTAGGGTCATATGGTTGTTTTTTAGTCGCCAGACGTCAATTTTCCCCACCTTTTGAATATAGCTCCAATCTCAGATGGATAACAAGTGGAGTGTCTGTTAAATTGTTCTGGTTTTGGAATGGATATAACAATTTTGAAAGCAGAAACAAACATG
Organism: Hanleya hanleyi; assembly: GCA_036873755.1. Taxonomy (NCBI): domain Eukaryota; kingdom Metazoa; phylum Mollusca; class Polyplacophora; order Lepidopleurida; family Hanleyidae; genus Hanleya; species Hanleya hanleyi. The sequence continues at coordinate 38,616 of JAVTVY010016953.1, read as the reverse complement.
TAATTAATCGTGTTATTGGTCACGGAACAACAAGTAGAATTTATGGTAAGCAGGTGTGAGTACAGGCTTCGTTATTGTCTATATGATATCGACTATGAGTTTGCATTCAGATAAAAACAAGGAATACCGGTGGTATTTTTCTCCCTTTTTTCTGATATACAAGGTTCTGAAATGCTTTAATAGCATGTTATTCCCGGAGGCGACAGACTGAATTTACAAGTGCAATAGATGTAGATCATGACCTCCTACTATCATCATTTTGTCTACACATTTGTGTCTATGTAGTGCATTTATTTCCTTATGAACATTGAAAAATGATAATTTCGCCTTGTTTCAAATTAGACCAGTCTTTTGAAATATCCCATAAGCTCTGTTTGTTCATGGTTACTTTTATTGCTGCCGAAAGAAAGAAAATGGCGATCATTGTAAGCCCAATTTCATGCCAGAGAGGCAACACTAACACATATAAGGGAAAAGTGAGAAGAACTGGCAAACGTAAACGGCCAATGAAAAACAGATGCAATTATCAACATTACATGAAACTGTGGTGAAATTTTCTCAATAGCCTCTGCTATTATTGATCGCCAGCAGTTGAAATGTGGACAAGGGTAACACAGGTGCATACCATCCAATAAGTTTTCGTTTTTACTTTTCAGGTTGATACAGCCTGTAGTCCATTCAAGAAACCGAGAATGGAGGATACTGCCGTTCTCATAGAGTATACGAAACAGCAGGTGTACATTGCGGTGAGAAAGTCTGAGTCGGTATACCACTTCTGCAGGAAACCTATTGCTGAACGGAAGGGGGAATCAACTGTGGAATTTAAAGGTCGCATAACGGCTGGTTGTAAGACTCTCGAGCGTAACCCTCAAGAGGAATGCAACCCAGGGTTCGTTATCGAAGATATTACAGATCTGGTGCATATTGAGGAAACCACAGTTGAATTCAAAACCAATTACGATGATTTCAAACAACGTTTAGAGACACTGGGTAAAGATAGCAGGGAATCCATGGAATGACACTGGGGCATTTCTACGTTCCTGTTATAGTTGCCCGTTTCCTCTTGCTCTTGACTTGCACCATTCTTTAATCCCAGTCATACGTACATGTACTTGTTCTCATTCAGTATTATTATCCAATGTAATCTATATATAGCTTACATGTGTAAGTCATTTTTATATATGCCTAGTGCCAGCGCAATACAGTCTCGGCCATAAAGGTCGATGCATTGCAAATAAATCGAAACTTTTACAGGTAGGTCTGGCGAAACAGATTGATTTTTTAGTATTTCTTCAGACGAATCGCCTAATGATTTTGTTTTCTTGGCCTATAGTAGAAAAAATATCTATCTTGAAATTCGAGCAGCGAACGATTTTAGAAAGACGATCATTAATATATGCAATTTCCTGTGTCATATCAGGGGACATATTGATTTATTAGTGTTAAATCCATTAAGTCAAAACTTTGACCCATCTTCCAAGATCCTCGTCAGATTTCAAAGCCACGGAAAACCTGTCGGAAGTGATGGATCGTGATGTTTTATCGAGAAATGTTCATGCTATACATTTAATGCAATTGGAACCTGCGTTTCTGAGGTAATCTGGTAATAACATATTTGTTTACAAGGAAGCTTTCTATAAGCATGTTGGGGCGTGTTGAGCCAAACGCGGCATTTGACTAGGAAACGCAGCTTGCCACGGAACAATAAATGATTACAATGTGACGATAACCCAAAAATCCCAATAGGGTACCACCAATAATTTCTGAGAATAAAGTCATTGTGGTTCTCAAATAATTTAATAATAGTACTGGTTGCTAACCGAATTCCCGTTCAGTTATATTGTCAACAATGGCACAAGTAGACGTATATCCTGCTGAGCTTCACGAACCAGCAAAGAAAATATATTCATTCACAAGAACGTCATTCTTCTACTAAGGTTTCAAGTTTCCTTAGTATGCACCAACCGTTTTGGTCGAGGCTGTATTACACTTTTCTTGTATTGCCGGTATACGGAGTACAGAAAACGCTAATGTCATACTCATCTTCGTCGGCGTCCAATAATGTTCAGGCAAAATTCAAGGGTGATATCTAAGTATCATGGCTCCAAAACTTGGCGTATGTATTTATCAGAGTGTTGGGAGGGGATAGTGACTTTTGGTATTCTGATATATAAAATTACCTTAATTAGCTAATTAACATACTACAATTTCAGGTTGCGCTGAATACTACACTGTAATAATTGGTGACCTGTTTAACTTTTCAAAATGAAACATGATTTTGTCACAACTTTTGGGACATGTGAGTAGGTATATGTTTTATACTAAAACGGCTTTATGCTTGAAATTGAAACACGTGTCTTTCTCACATGAGTTAATGATGTCTTAATTCGAGACATCTTGATTAAGCACGTGTTCGTTTGAAACATATGACGTCCTGCATGTGAAACACGTGTTGTGTTTACAGGTCTTAAGCTGAAACATGTTAGAGCCGACTACATGTTTCAAAATGAAACGTCTAAGCACAGACATGATTTTGTCCCAACTGTTGAGACATGTCACAAATGAAACGGATCTGTACATGTCTCAAACTTGGAGGTATTTCAAAACAGCCTACATCCCGTGTGTCAGGAGGCGGTCAGACTGGCATGTGCAGGATACCGATACTGAAATGAAAACATTCATCAAAAATCAACATGCATCAAGTTTTATTCTCTTATATTCGATGGAAGTCAAACTCAGGAACATGTATGAACCAACAATAATCATACACAGATACACATAAAACAGACTGCTCCTTAGGTTAACCCAAATAGATGCCTAATTGTGAACCCTGTTACCATGGAGTGAAAATTGTTCGTGTGACAATAACGTGCTCAGGGTTTAATTTATTTATATCACTGGTTCACATTTAAATGATGATTTACTCAACTTGGTCTGTTGACACGACATTGTCTAATCTGTGATAAAGTATTATCCCATATTGTATCCCAGATCTAATCCGGCACACTGAAAACATTTCTGAACATGGGTGCTATATTACTTAGGCCTACAAATATGGAGTTGATGAATGAAACTTCCTCTGTTGTTTTTCATGACCTGCCACTCGCGATTAACTATTCCTGTTCCGGGCGGCTGAAATTCCATTCCATTTCGGGGTATGGAATACGGATCGCAGATAATTATTAAAATCAGGACTGGAGGGCTGGATTCGTATCGAGTTTTGTGTAACAGTGATCCCATTGTGGGATGAAGTAGAAACATTGTTGACACTAAACACTATTCAATATTCCCATACGTATGAAAAATAATATCCATTCTCTCTCCTTCTGGTTTACCTGTGTCACAAAGGCCGAATCCCGCCCAAGGCTGTGATGACGTACGCAATCGTATTGACTGTTGAAAAAGTCTTCTGATGCACTACACATTCACAATTCAGAATACTGGATGTAACTTTGATCATACGGAGAACACAGTTGTTGTTTCTTTCAGTGAGGCTCTCATTAGTGCCCCAAAAGTGTCACTTTTTCTGGTAACATGGTTATCTATTTTGCTGGTGTGTGGAAATATGCCCGTGTGTCTTGAGTGAATACCCTAAAATTCAAAATGTCGGCCAACGTAGGGTTCCAGTGAAGAACCAAAATTTGGGTTGGAAAAATCTCATCGTAAAATCGGCCAAAAATGCATATTTGAATATGAGGTAACCGTGACATCTTTAAAGCGGCCATGTTCAAGTTTTTTCTCTCTCTTTTTCACACTTTTCACTTGAGCTCATGTTGCGAGACGTTTCAGATAATAATAATAAAATGCTCAGTCTATTAATGCACAATACCGACAAAAAGAATTCCGGGTCGCTAAAGACCAGAAATAAATATATGGAAGCCACTGGTAAACTATCATATCTTTGTTTGCAAATTACTACAGCTCTCTATCGCAATGCATTTCCGATTACGATTAGAACTGTGTGCAGACGACCTGGTATCTAATTTCTTGCATCAGACAAAACTATCCCGTTTGTACTCCGCTTTTCTTGACACATGTCTGGCAACTCGGTTGTACCTGTTTCAGCGCTGATGTTTCAAACGGCGTTTCAGACCGTTATAGTGAGACGGCATGAAACGCGGATGAAACATGTCACAACTCCCCAAGAGCTGCATCGTAACGTCCATGAGACATGTTTTTTATGGAAAAATAGGGTGAAACATGTAGCATTATGAAACATCTAACATGATAACCATCCCAAAATGAATCTCTTTTTTCAGTGTAAGGGTGCCACATTGATGAATACTCACGATTGTGTCCATAATTGGCAAACATATGTTATGAAATGTTGTAAGTTGTTGCTGAGCCACTGCCTTTTGTGAAAATTCAGTTACTTAATTAGTTAATGAACTGGAAAATATGCTATAATTTCATGTTCAGGCAAATGTTAGGGGTCGTATATTCATAAATACTTGACCGATTGTGCCTTAGCCCAGCACATTTACCATTCGGGATGCTCTAAGGTGCAAGGTGCAAAATGGTATAAATGGTAAATATTCATTTAATTTAATTAGCTTATTAAGCTATCATTATGGGTGCTATATTCATAATGATTGACTGATTGTGCCCGTTGCAGAAAGGCTGCATTATGTGAATATTTAATTATCTTAATTAGATATTGATTAGGGATACTAAATTCATAACCAGTTTACTGATTGTACTCAAGTTTAGCATAAATGTGATTTAGGATGTTATGAATGGGATACTATGAACTACTACTACTACACTGTTTTCTGAGAATATTTAATTATGACTTAATTATCTTCTTAGATGACAACTAATAATACGATAATTTCATGTTACATCTATTGTTTCGGGTGCAGGATTCATACTGTCTCGCGAGCTATTTGTTAGCCTTGCTAACATTCCTAAATGGTCCCCTAAACCACTTTTCCCAGTAAATGAATACACGACTTACACTAGGTAGGAATATTGGGAGTTATCAGTATATTTATATGTGTAATCTGAGATTCTAGTCGATTTTAAATTTTGAATTTATATCCTCAGAATATCATTCTCAAACAGAATAGGTAGGAATATTGTGAGTTATCAGTATATTTATGGAGAGTTATGGTTTCAGTTTCTAAAAACAAAATGATTGGTCTCGTGTGTCATGTGCATTCATGTTGGATAAAGACTCGGTATATTTTGAAGAAGTTTTCACGGAATCATATCCTTTGATCTGGTTGAAGCATACTCCGAGTGACTTTCATTTTGGGGAAAATTTCCTCAAAATAGTACAGTTAGGGGAAATAGTGTATATGGGTTAATATCACATGCATTACATAGTTGTTTGTAGGTAGCTAATGAATATATCGAGAGAAAGTTGTTTTATTCCAACTTCATCATAAGATTTCAGTAGAAGGTAACATATATGCAAAGAGCTGGACAATTTTTAGGGTTCATTTTCAAGGGAAACCTTCTGTAACTATTTGCGCGAACGGCTATTCAGAAGCCAGTGCAACATAGAACATACTAGGATAGATGTGTGTTTTCTTTACATTTTGGGGAATTTTTCCTCAATTTGCACGGCTATATATAATGTGTAATGGGAGATTCTAGTCGATTTTAAATTTTGAATATATTTCCTCAGAATATCATTCTCAAACAGAATAGGTAGGAATATTGTGAGCTATCAGTATATTTATGGAGAGTTATGGTTTCGGTTTCTAAAAACAAAATGATTGATCTCGTGTGTCATGTGCATTCATAATGGATAAAGACTCGGTATATTTTGAAGAACGTTTCCCGGAATCATCTCCTTTGATCTGGTTGACGCATACTCCGAGTCATTTTCATTTTGGGGAAAATTTCCTCAAAATCAGTACAATATGGGAAAATAGTGTATATGCGTTAACATCACAAGCATTACATAGTTGTTTATGGGTAACTGCATACTGCGAGTGATTTTCATTTTGGGGAAAATTTCCTCAAAATAGTAGTTAGGGAAAATAGTGTATATGGGTTAATATCACATGCTTGTGATCGTTGTTTGTAGGTAACCAATGAATATATCGAGAGAAAGTTGTTTTATTCCAACTTCATCATAAGATTTCAGCAGACGGTAACATATGTGCAAAGAGCATGGACAATTTTGAGTGTTCCTTTTTAAGGGAAACTTCCTGCAATAATTTGCGTGAACAGCTGAACAGCTAGCGTATCCTGTGAAATCTACCCCCAGTTTAGAAGCCAGTACAACATAGACCATACTAGGACAGATGTGTGTTTTCTTTACATTTTGAGGAAATTTTCCTCAATTTGCACGACTACATATGATGTGTAATGTGAGATTCTAGTCGATTTTAAATTTTGAATATATTTCCTCAGAATATCATTCTCAAGCAGAATAGGTAGGAATATTTTGAGTTATCAGTGTATTTATGAAGAGTTATGGTTTCAGTTTGTAAAAAACAAACTGATTGGTCTCATGTGTCCTGTGCGTTCATGTTGGATTAAAACTCGGTATATTTTGAAGAACGTTTCTCGGAATCATCTCCTTTGATCTAGTTGAAGCATATTCCGAGTGATTTTCATTTTGGGGAAAATTTCCTCAAAATAAGTACAATCAGGGAAACTAGTGTATATGTCACATGCATCACATAGATGTTTGTGGGTAACTCCATACTCCGAGTGATTTTCATTTTGGGGAAAATTTCCTCAAAATAGTAGGGAAAATAGTGTATTTGGGTTAATATCACATGCATTACATAGTTGTTTGTAGGTAACTAATGAATATATCGACAGAAAGTTATATGCTTGAGAGCAAGACTGCCGAATTGCATAGTTTCAGTTTGAGAAATGTTTTCGGAGTCATCTTCTCAAATCGTACTGCTAACATTGATTATATTCGCATGTTTTACATTTTTGCTATATTTTTATATGATAGTATTATGTTGAATACACATGTTCATGTCGATGACTTTCCTGAAAGCACTTAACTGTACGGCCAGCACTAATCACGTCTGTAGACTACATTTATATGGCATATTATGTTTAATTTTACACTGAAGAACAACACTTTGAAAGCATTCTTGCGAGAAAATATTTTGTATCCCAATGTACACGGGATTTATTCACATGCTCTATTTGTAGAAAGGTTCATTTAAAAGATACATTCAGCACACTGCAACAGCCACAGTTTATCATTTTGGGGAAAATTTCCCCAAATTTCTCCCAATCTGGCCAGCTAGAATGTTAATTCACGTTGATACACACATAGGTGTGGGTGAAGTTTTCATTTCCATCAAAAGGCGAATAAAAGTATATGAAGCATCACATAAAAGAGTCCTGTATTATTTTGGTTTTCGTCAAACAAGATGGAAAAAAGGAATGTCGAGAGAGTCCTTTATTATTTTGGGTGCGCTTCTACGCGATCAATCAATGAGACTCGTAAATAATCTTGCAACACATCCTTCCTGCGTGTCGTTACGGGCAGTCATTGATGACATAACGTGATTTGTCCACGTAACTGTGTAATTGATTTCTCGATCATCAATTCCCGAGTGTTTGTTCCGAGTCCTTTATCACATCCCAGCCACGTGTGTGTAAACATTACAGCCGTATAATTAATAGCACTCAACCTGATTTGTACTGACTCTCTGCATGCAGTAGGATAACATAGGGAGATATTATTGATTATTGATCAGTTACATTAATTCTCCGTCTTTTGTTTTTAGAGATCATATTGCTCCAAGCTGAAGGATTCAATACTATTGATGTTTATAATTACTTGTATATTTGATCAATGTGGAATTTTCATTATGGTTTTTCTATGGTTACAAAATTAAGTGACCTTTGTAAGTTTTCGTGTACTGCTATCAAAATGAAGGGGAAAGTTTCTGAAGAATATCCAATAATTTAGAAAAAAATGACCATGTTAGTTTTAGTTTTAATTGGAATGGATTACTTTATTTTATTGCAGCATTGATATTTACCAGTAATTAGATTATTCAAAAATCAACAATGAAGCTTTTAACTTATCAGATGGAATTAGCATGTCCAAGGTAATGTTTTCAGTTGCTTGTTTAATTATAATGATAATTATATCATTATAATTACCTGCTGTATTTGAGTATTTTACTTCTGTTTTATTCTACAGTATTATATATATTTATCATTTCCTTCATGATATATATATATTTCAAACAGGATGATGAAAGGGAAGACCCATTACCTTACAACCATAAGTTAAAGCTCTGGTAAGTACGTGAATTTTGACAAGGGTGACTATTTTATTTTCGGTAGCCGCAATGCAGTCGTGGCAGTATATGTGACCAAATTTTAGTCCAATTTTTGTTTTTTCGAGCATTGAATGTCAAGGTATCTCGGATTGTAGTTCTGCCAATTTGATGGTCATGTTAACTTTTTTATCACAAAATAATATATATTTTTTACTACATGGGGAATTACCTATTATAATATCAGCCTCTAAATTATCATGCGTTTTATTGTTGATTTTGGCCTAACCTCAAAATAATTGTCTGTATTTCTTATGTCTACCTCTCTGAGTATATTCATTCAGTTATAACTTTCCATTCTAAGGTATTATGTATGATATCATTTTCCTAGTTAAAATATAATATATATTTTTCCTACATGTACCTATCCATAATATCAGCCTACATATTTTCATGCATTATTTGTGTGTTAGGCCTAACCTCTTTTTTTATCAGAATAAACAAAATAACTCTGTATTCTTCATTATCCCCCGAAGGGCTAAAGGGGGACTATATTGTTGGGGTCCATCCATCCATCTGACTTTGTTTCTGCCCTTACAGACTTGAGGTGTACACCTCAAGTTGAGGTGTAGTCGAGGTGTAGTTGAGGTGTACCTGAGGTGTACACCTCATTTTCTTTTTCAAGGTGTATACACCTCAAGTACACCTCATGGACTTTGAAAAAATATTTTTGTAATTTACCTACACCTCAAGTACACCTTATGAACTTTGCCAAAATATGCATGTACCTCAAGTACACCTCTGGAACTTTGTCAAAATATACGTGTAATCTACCTACGCCTCAAGTACACCTCATGGACTTTGTCAAAAATAGATATGTTATATACTACACCTCAAGTACACCTTATGGACTTTGCCAAACTATGCATGTACCTCAAGTACACCTCTGGGACTATCAAAATATACTTGTAATTTTCGTACACCTCAAGTTTACCTTGGCTTCCCCACTGCCCATCAACATGATCAACTAAATGTTTTATTTATATTTTAAAGTACATTTCTTAGTTCATTTAAGCGCTATATTTTAAAATAAATCAATAAATGGGTTGGCTAACTGTAAATCTCATACACCCTCTATGAATAAAAGAACCACTTGACAGGTCATAACCTTGTTTTCCAGTTTACAATACATAAAATCTACTTCTGCTATTTCTTGTGTCACCTGCATATACATTCTCAGCTGGAGCTCTTCTTTAATTATTTTCTTAATACTTTTTAACTCTATGTCTCCGTTGGATGTTCCTGCCTTAGTCTAATATTCTATTGTAACATACACCAATTCAGTCTGACAGTTTGAAATAAGTACAGCCCTTGTTTAATTAACAAATAATAATTAACAGTGAGTGATACCTCATAAACTTTGTCAAAATATATACTTGTAATTTACCTACACCTCAAGTACATCTCATGGACTTTGCTAAAATATGCATGTACAAAAGTATACAAGTATGTACTTATACCTCATAATTTATCTACATCTCAAGTATTTCCTACACTCCACCGTAACAAGCTTGGCATGAACATAAGATACAGTTATCCACCTACACCCAAGATATATGGTGGACTTGGTGGAAAGGTTTGTCATGAAATTGAGCATAATATACCATCCACTTATTGTAAATAATTGCCAGCACAATCTTTTATTCATACTCGCTAATTACTCGTTTTGTATCCCAAAATAATGAAAATACTGTTATACGATCACTTTCTAAATGATAAAAAAACACATACTTGCTAAATAGACAACATATTGCTGAACATGGCATTAAATTTAATTTTTTCTTTACATGTCTATGCTGGATCATCATTCTGGCATGAATGTTACTTTAAATTACCTACACCTCAAGTACACCTCATTCACTTTGTCAAAAAAACATGTACCTCACTTTTAAATTACCTACGTACACCTCAAGTACACCTCCTGAACTTCTAAACAACATGAAAAATGTTATGTAAACTCAATTTTTATTTTATTTTTATTATTATTTTGACATCAGGACACTAATACATCAAACTAAAACCTGCTGTAACATTCTTCTCTTCAAATTATCATAGCAATCAGTTAATGGGCACTGTTGTATAATTTACAGAGAAACTATTGTTAATCTCATGCAAACTTTGGCACCTGTGGATATGTTGTCAACCATCCAGATATATTTCCAAAATGGATATGTTAACTGTCACTTCCCAAATACATTGGTCCCTTGTATGCTTTTGCATTGGAATCCTCTGTGTGGCAATTGGGGCACTTCTGAGCCAATGTTGAAGCTCCTTTATAAGTGTGGTGCTACCATTTTCTGACATACATGGTCACCTTCCCCTACTTTCAAGTTTGGCTGCTCATATGTTAGTTGTAGGCTTTGTAGCGAAAAATGCTGCAGCAAAGTTATTGTAGGAGGAGGATGGGGATCCATCTACTGAGCGGTGTTCACTAAAAAATGAGAATACAAATATGCCTGGTACCTATTTTCAATGGGAGGTATGAATACATTTTTCAAAATTGGATATGCCTCAAGTACACCTCAGTTAGTACCTCACCTGAGGGGTACACCTCACCTGAGGTGTACATCTCATTTGAGGTGTACACCTCACGGAGGTGTACACCTCACTGAGGTGTACTAATTTGCATGTTTGTTGCCTAAGTCTTAAACCTGCTTTAATTAATGCCATTAATCCCTTATTAATTGCACAATCAAACGTAGAAAACGGAAGTTTAAAAGAAAAAGTTAACTCCCCTAGGAGAGAGTTGTCCGCCCCTAGGAGAGCTCTCCACTCAAATCCAGCGTGGTCACTATATAGGCGACTGTAGCCTCATTTCTCATCCTCTTTCTCTTGTTTGCTCGACCAGTGCACATCTAAAGGGAAGTATTCAGAGGCAATTTTACAACATTGGTTGTTGTTGTCTCGCTGGTGTAATATCCTTTATCAAGTCTTGTTTTTGTTATTCATTCGGAACTGACTTACTGTATTATTATGTCTGAAGTTCCGACTGGTATTGTCGTACGTGCGGGGAAAATTTATCCCCTTTAGACGCTCATTCGGCTTGTTTGTCTTGTAAACATTTATGTTACCTGGCGTCCACGTGCGCGGAATGGGTATTATTGAATCCGGCGGCCTGGAAGAATTATGCCCAGGCCCGTCGGGTTTTTCTGTTACATGCTCGTGATGCCCCATCTTTGTCAGAGATCGACAGACGGGTCTTAGAAATTTTCTTTGGTCAATGATATGAAGTGTATTGAAGTTCTTGACCGAGCTGGTCAAGACCCAGAGTCTCCCGTGTCAGTTTCTATACCACCAAGCAGTACCGTCCTATACGATGATAATTCCAGGTTGCTAGACAGTTTGACCCGGCTCGGAGTTTCATTGTCTAGGGTCGATCCAAATCCAGTTCCTTTGTTACGCTTAACAAAGGCCAGGTCGGTCAAGCCTGGCCAGTCTATTGTTCCCGTCGAACAAAAGGAACCTTCACCCCAGGTTATTTCTCCTTTACCTATCGGTTCACCACATGTATCTTCTTGAAGGAAGAAAACAAATAAACGGTTAAATCTACATAGTTTATTTAATTCCGTTCCCGATCTATTTGGTGGGGTGAATGTTGGACTTCTTTGAGTCGGACGTATTTGGTATTTTCCGACGTACGTCGCTAAATATTGGTTTTTGGCGGAGATTTTAAAATTCTCTTGAAATGATCGTCTGACGATGTTATTCTAGAAGTCATTATGAAATTCTCCATGTGTAACTAATGACACAGTTCCCCGGGAATTATGTCGCAAACTTTGTGTTGCGACCCGGTGTGTTTATTGTGGGCTTTTATTGGCTCCCAACATTCCGCGGTCGGTATGTGAGCCTATTGTGTTGTACTCTGAACGAGCAGGTTTTTGTTTCGTCATGATTTTATCCATTAAATTGTTGTATAAATCCTTACCAAGAGTGTGAGTACGACCCTGGTTGACGCGGGAGGTTCGTTTTTCCCCTGCCGGGGAAATACGATTCTTTATAAGCCGTCCGTCATTGTTCCATGTGATTATTGTTGTTTCGGACTTTGGTAGTTCGTTACTTTCATGCATTCAATTCTTTGGTCCTGCCAAGAAGGTAATCTCTTGTTATATCAACTATTATTGTGTAATTTTGATATCCTGTCTTCAAGAGAGAACTTATGGGGTTTTATTCTACCTCTCATGTTTATGTGTTTGTTGTTTTTGTGTACGTAACCACAACTCAACTCTTTATAAACGATGCTATAATATTAACGTAATCGATATTACGGGACTTCAATGCTACGACTGTTTGTTGTATTTTATTGAGCATCTTTGCTGATCTCTTTGTGATTAGGTGCGATCTACAAAGGGATCTCGTGTTGGTTATCGTGAGTATATAATCCGATTACCCACTGTTTATTATGAAACTGTATTATGCCTTGGTATACAAATTTGTTTTATACATGTGATTTGTTTGTTTCTCACCAAACTGGTTCCATCTGTATACTGTATTTTGCGTATAATTCAGATGGAGTTATGCACTAATTTTAATTTCTTCACTATGAGAAAATTTTGAAATTACTTGCGTGGTGGGATTGTTTGTTGACCGGCCAAGGATACAAGCCTATTGACACGTAAGTCGTGAAGTCTTCTATGCTTTCTTTCTACCAAGTATCTGGGACGAGTATATTCGTCCCAGCATGTGTATTATCGGTACAGTTTACTAGAGCATCAAACTGCTTTTTAGTATTGTTCTTGCTGTTGTTCCTCTTCTCGACAATTTGTTCGTGTTAGGTCATTTGTGGAAGCTGAGGTGGCCGAGTGGTCTAGGCCGCTTGCACTTACTGCTGGCGATTTGGTGCCAAACTCTGAGGACACGGGTTCGAGTAATTTGTAAATTTTGAATAACCTCACTTTCCTGCCGGCGAGAGACTTTAAATGTTTTTCCTCTCTTTGTTCTCAGCGCCGTCTTCTGCACTCATGGAAGACGATTGTGGACTGAGAGTGGTGTGACTTGGCGATCACTAGGCCCGGAACAGATTCTGCCTCGACCGGTCTTAGGAACAGCCAAGATAAATAAGCCTTACCAAGTAGACTGTATATCCCAGTGGTTGAGGTTCTCTCTTGGTATAGACGGCTTCCCGAGTAGTACCAAAACACTTCGTTGCGGTACTCTCTCGGGGGGAAACTAATAATTTCCACACCACAAGCACAGCTACATGGCTGTGAACAATCTAAGATAAGTACATCAGTATCTTATTCACATGTTTAACCTTTTTATGTTGATGACCAAGGTTTCATTTGTTGATTATAGATTGTTTCAAAAAAGTTGATTTCCTGGAAAAACTTCCTTGATCTGGATGTCGGTTGTGTCACTATTTGGTTATTAATAGTAACATTGTTGTAAATGTTTAATATCCTCTCCATATGAAACTCCTGACGGAATTTCTTATACAGGAGACAGATTATATCGGGAGAGGTCATAATGTAACCATGTGCGCTGACACGTTACTTATGTTCACTGACACAAAGATCCATTAATCTCATTTATCTCATTGAGTTACATTTGGTGATTAACGAGACATTTAATATGTTCATCTCTTTTAAGAGAAGGAAATTTATTACAGTCGACTACGGGTTACTGTTTGCAACGCCGTTTTCTGTTACGTCGTGTACTTTTATAAGTTTGTATTCTGCTCAGTTATGAGCATGTATATTCATTAAGTATTGTGAACGGGAAATCTCTACGTTGTTTATCATACACAACATTTTTCACACTATTTTCACATTACGCTTTACACCGTTATGTGTCTCTCCTACACCTGTGCGTCGTCCTATTTCATCGGTTAGACGTTTCCAGTACGCCATAACGCCGTTGTTACGTCATTTCTTCATCTGCTAGATACATATTTTATGTCCATTCATCGGCACTTCCTTTGATTCTCCATCGTCGGTCGTCGGCGGAGGGGAAGTCCGTTCGTTTGGCGTCAACCTTCCACTGGTATCAATTCCCCTCGGGTTTTTCACATTGTGATTTACTTAGCTTCGTCGTTACTCTACGAAGAGAATTCTGTTCAGACCTTGTTGTTTCCAGTCTGGAATTCAGAATATCAAAATTTGTATTCAAATCAACAGTATTTGGTCTAATTCTGTTATATGGTATAGGTCTTTGGATTATGGACGTGGATTTCCTCTGAGGACGACGGCGGGATTGTGAGTGGCTGACTAGTCATCTTTAATTGAATTCAGCAGTGTTGTATTAACACAGATTCATGTTGATTTTACACACAAACGTTATGTTAAGATCCATTTTCCTTAGGATTGTGCTTTAGCGACACAACGTTTTTTGTGGTGTACTTGGGAGACAGTTTTTCCGACTTTCTCCTTTAAGTACCTTATTTCGGTATAGACCGTTACACCAATGATTAGACTCTGACATTGTGGTTCTGTCATTCATCCTTAGGGTTGTTGGTTATATGTGGGACCTTACTCACGGAGTTCGTTGTTCGGGTTCGGTCTCTACAACGGATTATTTGTCCTGATGCCGAGGTCGTGATACCATTCCCGACTCTATTTCCGTGTATTGTCTTCCTCCTTCAACTTCACCGGGATAGGAAGTCTCAGTTGAGCACCAGGGGAGGCTATCGTCTGCTCTGGCTTGGGGTTACGTTTTACTTACCAACATTAGCCTTATCGAATAGGTCTCTGAGCTTATTCGCGCCGTAGCATTACAGTCGTGTTGTACTCGCCAACTGTTACCGGTATGGGTTATCGGGTGGCGGCGTTTCTTTAGCGTCCAGAGTGTCTGAACTTCATGTTCTTGGAAGATCTTCTATTTCCTGGAGGACGATCTTCGGTTATGTCCTGTTCAAACCATCCGCCACTATCTTACTCGTTCCGGTTCCGTTCACGGTTCTCGACTACGGTTATCATGTCCCTTCCCCTGTCAGCAAGGCTTCATATTTAAATAAGCCGTGTAGTTGTTTAAGACCATAAATTAGTCTTTCCAATGGGCAGAAGGTAGATGTTCCATTGACGCCTCCACTTTTGTGTTTTGCTTCTTCTATGTGGCCATCACTACACATGGCCTTTATGGAAGAACTTATCCCTCCATGACATTGTCCAGTCTTGTGTCTGGACAGTAAACTCCACGGTCACAAATTTTATATCTGTATGATATGTCAGTGCAGTCAGATAGTGTGGCCACGCTTGGGCCACTAAAGGCTGCCCAGCACGTGGTTAGTTTCTTTCAAGAAAAGAGGAGGGGGCGAAATTTGTCACCATTGCAGCAAGGCGGCCATCTTGCTTTTCATCATGATCGTCTTGAAGGAAGGTATAAGTCTGATAGGCGACCATGGACTCTCTAATCATCAATCTAAAATGTATGACGCTTGAGAGTTTTAGCTTTTCCTTAAACTACGGTTTTACTTGTGTCTTTCAGTTTGAACTGACTACCTTCTGGATGATCTCAGCTGTGTTTCATACGCTCAACTCACAAGACAAGTTGGTCGTAAGTCGTTGGTGGACTGAGTATGACGTGGCTTGGCGCCCTCTAAGACCAAGAAGACCTAACAACCCGGGTGGGAGAGGATTCTGATTTCTTGGTAGAGTTTGACATATCGCACCACGAGCACAGCTACATGGATGGAGGCACTCAAGAATAAGTATATTTGTATCATATTCATGATTGGCCCTTTTCGATTCCTAACCGGGGTTTTTCTTGTTGCTTGTCTCAAGTTATTCCCTTATCTGTGTCATCCCAGCTACTTGGGTAGACACTCAGGAGATAGGTTAGATTAGTATCTTCCATTACTACTCCATGGTTACCCTCTGCGTTACCGGCCAGGTTTCCTTTGTTGAGATTTATGAAAGAGCCTGCCCCTCCTTGACATTGTCCAGTCTTAGGTCTGGACGGCGAACTCCACGTTCTCCTTTTCTCTATCTGAGAGATGTCAGTCCAGTCAGATAGGATGACCACGCTTGGGCCGTTCTTGGCTGCCCAGCACGTGGTCAACTAAATTCCAAAAAAAGGGGGGGGGGGCGGCAGTATGAATCATCACAGCAAATCTGCATTAATTGCTGTATCATCTCATCACATTCATATTATTGGTCCACAATTGATTGATCTCATATTGAAGGTAGAA
The DNA here is from genome assembly GCA_036873755.1 of Hanleya hanleyi. Lineage (NCBI taxonomy): Eukaryota > Metazoa > Mollusca > Polyplacophora > Lepidopleurida > Hanleyidae > Hanleya > Hanleya hanleyi. Next base: position 22,218 of record JAVTVY010016953.1, on the reverse strand, counting down.
ATAAGTCAGATGGACGACCTTGGATCCTCTGAAGAGATGTCAGACACTGTATCATCACCCTAAGATGTATGTATCCATGGTGAGTGTGATCTTTACCTTAACTGCGGTTTTTGATTGTGTCCTTCAGGTTGAATCTGACGTCCTTCTCAATGATCTCAGCGCCGTCTTTTGCACTCAACCCCCTAGAATGATGGTTGGATGGAAGACGATTGTGGACTGAGAGTGGTGTGACTTGGCGATCTCTAGGCCCGGAACAGACCCTGCCTCGACCGGTCTTAGGAACAGCCAAGATAAAGAGTGGTGTGACTTGGCGATCACTAGGCCCGGAACAGACCCTGCCTCGACCGGTCTTAGGAACAGCCAAGATAAATAAGCCTTACCAAGTAGACTGTATATCCCAGGGTTGAGGTTCTCTCTTGGTATAGACGGCTTCCCGAGTAGTACCTATACACTGCGTTGCAGTACTCTCTCGGGAGGAAACTAATAATTTCCACACCACAAACACAGCTACATGGCTGTGAACAATCAAAGATAAGTACATCAGTATCTTATTCACATGTTTAACCTTTTTATGTTGATAACCAAGGTTTCATTTGTTGATTATGGATTGTTCATGCTATGCCCATGTTTTCTGTGTCATTCCAGCGGTCACTTAGCCTACTTTGATATACTACAAGACCGAGGTTCCCACCTCCGTATGTTGGTACTGTGGCATTAATTAAAGCAGGTTTAAGACTTAGGCAACAAACATCAAACATTTATAAACAATGTTTCTGTTTGTAACTAAGTCAAACCTGCTTTAATTTAATGTGCCCACCCTTCCGTCCCCTCGTACCGCGGCCTTGTTTCATTACTGGTCTCGGTTTGAGAAAGAGGATGAGAAATGAGGCTACAGTCGCCTATATAGTGACCACGCTGGATTTGAGTGGAGAGCTCTCCTAGGGGCGGACAACTCTCTCCTAGGGGAGTTAACTTTTTCTTTTAAACTTCCGTTTTCTACGTTTGATTGTGCAATTAATAAGGGATTAATGGCATTAATTAAAGCAGGTTTGACTTAGTTACAAACAGAAACATTGTTTATAAATGTTTGATATTTCGATACTCCTCAACTACACCTCATCTACTCCTCAAATACACCTCATAATATCGGAGGGTACACCTCACAGGTACACCTCAACTACACCTCAAGTACACCTCAAGTACACCTCAAAGCAGTAAGGGTGGACAATAACTTCTGAAAAAACTGAACGAATTCTTTTCAAATTTGATATGTTGGTACCTTCCCTCAAGATCTCACTTGGGATTGTTTTACACGCCAATCCGCCTATAGGTGGCACCACCTGGGGGCCAAGTTAAAATTTCATTTCCGGAAAATAACTAACTGAAAACCTGACTGTATTAGGACGAATTTGGTAAATATAGCTACCTTGCCACTGGGATTGCTCTCCATACCTCACCTGATTGCTCTCCAGGCTGGGTACTAAATGTTATGGTTTCAAGTTAAATCAATTGTTTTAACGTCTTCAACCATTCAGATTTTTATTATGTTCCATTAGGTTTGAACCAGAGAAACTACCAACATTCAGCACCGATCCTGAGAAAAGAAAACAACAGATAAAACTTTGGGACTTCACTGATTCTGAATCGAAGGAGAGCCTGCTGGAGATCAGCCATAGTCGAAGGAAATTCATTGATAACATCGCAGCCAAATGTTTGAATTACCTCGAGAATGAGATTGACAACACGGCCGGATTTCAACCGGGGAAACGAAGACAGTCCAAAAGCCTTACACCAACTGAGAATTTCTGCTTACAACGATTCGTCGAGCTCGCCAAGTTGAAGCGAAAAGAGTTGAAAATACAGAAGTTGAAGAAGGCAAAAGCCGATAACAGTAAGCTTTATAACTCTTTCACATATTGCTTGTGTTGATCAGCCTCTTGTGTCAGGAGTTATGTCGTACTACTGTAGTCCGTGTTGCTAGCAGTTAACCACTTCAAGAAAACAGCAACCTGTCTTAGATTCTCATCTGCCCGTCTTAGATCCCCATCAGCCTGTCTTAGGTCCCCACCAGCCTGTCTTAGGTCCCTAACAACCTGTCGTAGGTGTCCATCAAATTGTCTAGGTCCCCATCTGCCTGTCTTAGGTCCCTAAGAACCTGTCTTAGGTCCACATCAGCCTGTCTTAGATTCCCATCAGCCTGTCTCAGGTTTTCATCAACCTGTCCTAGTCCCCATCAACCTGTTTCAGGTCTTCCTCAACCTGTCACAGGTCCCCACCAACCTGTCTTAGGTCTCCATCAACCTGTTACAGGTCCCCATCAACCTGTCTTAGGTCCTCATCAACCTGTCTTAGGTCTCCATCAACCTGTCTTAGGTCCCCATCAACCTGTTTCAGGTCTTCATCAACCTGTCGCAGGTCCCCACCAACCTGTCTTAGGTGACCATCTACCTGTTTCAGGTCCCCATCAACCTGTCTTAGCTCCTCATCAATCTGTCTTAGGTCTCCATCAACCTGTCTTAGGTCCCTGTCAACCTGTTTCAGATTCTCATCAGCCTGTCTCAGGTCTTCATCAACCTGTCTCAGGTCCCCATCAACCTGTCTTAGGTCCCCATCAATCTGTCTTGGGTCCGTAACAACTTGTCTTAGGTCCCCATCAACCTGTCGCAGGCTCCCATCAACCTGTCTTAGGTCCCCATCAACTTGCCTTAGGTCCCCATCAATCTGTTTTAGGTCCCATCAATCTGTCTTAGGTCCCCTATCAATCTGTCTTGGGTCCCTAACAACTTGTCTTAGGTCCCCATCAACCTGTCTTAGGTCTCCATCAACCTGTTTCAGGTCCCCCATCAACCTGTCGCAGGACCCCATCAACCTGTCTTAGGTCCCCATCAACCTGCCTTAGGTCTCCATCAACCTGTTTCAGGTCCCCATCAACCTGCCTTAGGTCTCCATCAACCTGTTTTAGGTCCCCATCAATCTGTCTTATGTCCCCCATCAATTTGTATTTGTCTTGGGTCCCCATCAACATGTCTTAGGTCTCCATCAACCTGTTCAGGTCCCCATCAACCTGTCTTAGGTCCTCATCAACCTGTCTTACGTACCCATCAACCTGTCTTAGGTCCCCATCAACCTGTTTCAGGTCTCCATCAACCGGTCTTAGGTCCGCATCAGCCTGCCTTAGGTCCCCATCAACCTGACTTAGGTTTCCATCAACCTGACTTAGGTCCCCATCAACCTGTCCTGTGTCCCATCAGGCATGTCCACATGACCATTACTGTCGGCAACAACTGCAACTGCATGCCAGGTTACTCCTCAAAGGACCCATTGAATCATTATCCAGATTCGTCCCTTTGTTGTTCTCGAAACAAACCATGTGGCAAATTCAATACCAACAAGAGCATGGCGAGATATTCCAAATGTATTTATGCCGATCACTATAACCTATTTCCACACATTTCATTCCTTTCAACCTCATGTTCATTAACTATAAAGATGGTGCTTGCATATCTCGACTTTTCCAAATGGAAAAACTATTTTCTATAACCTCATTCCTAGGTGTTTCGATGTGCCAATAAATGTTACAGCCAGTTAAAACTGCTGCAGAACGAAATACGAATTAGAGCCTAGTACACATGTGTATCAAGGTTTGTGTGCAACAACAACAACAAAAACAACAACAAATTTATTTGCAACAACAACTTCATCAAATAGGTGTTGACTGGTGTTCCCCAAAATATCTGGATTACCCCTTAACAGGAACGTAGCATCTTGTGAACCTATTGGACACAAGCTTACGCTCAGGGCTGTTCCAGAAAAAAGTGCATGAGGGGGACAGAAGGCACTTTTTTTTTGCCCCATGCACTACCCATGTAATTAAATATAATTTGATCCCCACCACCCATATTATTGAATATAATATGTACCCAACCACCACCAGATTTAGATATAGTTGCCTTCAACCCCACAACCCATGTACTTAAAATAAACATACCTTCAACCCAACAACCCATGTAAATAATAAAAAAAATCTTTAAGCCGACAATCCATAAAACTGTATTTTCTGTACTGTTATTTGCATTTTTGTATTTGTACATGTATCTCTCTACCTCCAGGCAATATTGTCACTTAAAATTGGGTATATACACTGGACATCCAAATATGTATATGTATAAAAATAATATTCTTCGTTGTCATACCATGCGGTTCTGTCGCCGGCGTTGACCCAACTTCTGTTCCCAGGGCATTGATAAATCGTGTGAAATGTCCCACTTTTTTCCCCCAAAATTGATTCCTTCAGTTCATCAATTTCTTATATAGACATATTCCTTAACTGACGTAAATCATCAAACCCGATTTGTCAAAAGGCGACCAGTATTGCCCCAAATTTACTGCCTTAAGAAACTCTTCAACAACTCTTTCCCCCGCCATTTTCATCTACCCAGCCAAACCATTGAAGGTGCCGCTCTTCAATCAGAGATTGGAGTGGATCTTTGTAAAAAAAATTGAACACCTGTGATGTAGACGCCACACTACTGGAAGCAAATGAATTTGACTGTCCACTCAACATGAGATTGCGAGGCAGCGAACAGACAATGCAAAGTCTCATTAGATTCGAGATTTTTTGCATGTTTAAAATGATTAAAGTCACTCTTGCCAGTGGTCACGTATTTCAGTTAATCGTTGCACAACGCATAGCCAGGTCTATTTTATGGATACCGTCAGATGCCACTGATATTTATTTTTCCTCCAGCCACGACCATTTAAATTAGTTTTTGACTCCAGTTTCAAAGTCCTTGAGGTCAGTCGTCCTGTCAACAATTTTGTACATAGTTGACTGAAAACTACAAATACGTCTGACATTGTCAACAGTGAGCCAAAGAAACTTCGCTGTGAAAACTGCCGCCAACAAACACGCGGTTACGTACTGCTTGCAGTTACATCCACGGGACGAGAACAACACGCCCTCGGCTACTCAGACTGCAGACAGACCTACAGGCATTCAGTATTCCCTGACCTACTTAACAGCAAACATGCATACAAGTGAGTCAGCTGCTGAGTCTATTTTGGGAAACACGACTCTGCGGGGAGAACGCACTGAGCTGGAAATCTGATCGCACGGGAACCGATTATTTCGAACTTATTAAACCCCCCGGAGGTACATAACTCGAATTTTATTCACATAATTTATATTTTTGGGGCATTCTCAAACCCAAGCCAAAAGATTTTTCGTTTGATAGAATGGTTTAACGGAGATTCATTATCTACAAAAATAGCAACAACAACAACAACACGGTCGGGTGAGACTGAAAATCCGGGAATTTTCTTGAGATTCTGAAAATCTGTTCTATTGGTCGAGATTGATCACGTGACGACATTCGGTATTTCCCGTATTCGAACATATTCCTCTGCACACACAAACTGTGTCACATAATGTGCCTCCTTATGACAGAATAATCGCCCCCGAGGGTAAATTCTGATGAGTGAATTCAGACGAACATCTTCTCGATCGCGCAATTCTTGCTGCGACCCATCAAAAAAAAAAGAAATTCATCAGTGAAGAACTCGCCTTCTAGATTTATTTTGTGCAACTTTTATTAATTTTATTAAACATGTTAAATCCCCCAACAACCACCAGAATTTAATTTTCTTTTCCATCACCCACAACCCACATAAATCAGTTTATCATTCAGACAACCACCCATGTAATCATATAACTCGTTTACCCCACGACCCATACGTAAATATATGAAGTGCCGTCTGTCCCCCCCATGTACTTTTTTCTGGAACAGCCCTCAATCAGCTTTCTCAGTCTGAGGCTGAAGTGAAAACTTTGTGTCGCTCAAAATCACTGAAGACTGAATGAACCTGCACATCAGCTTATCATGGCTATCAAGGCTAGTTCACTAATCAGAGGCTGTCTAACTGATGTCAGGAGGTTACAGCTGATGACAGGAGAGTGTGTTTCATAGAACAAGGTCCTATTAATCCATATATATCAAGCACATGGACATTCTGAAAAATAAATGGGCAACAAGATAGCTTTAGACATTATCATTGGTAATTTCACAACAGTTCCTCTCATTCATCATAGGACCTCAGTTTCACACAATAGCGATATGCCGAAGTTAATGAGCATGTTATACAGTGGTATGGAAAAGTTCTCTGAGCTGGCAGCATTTAACAGATCGAGATAATCTAAAGAGGTCGTGTTGCATTATTTTAATATCAAGGAGAAGGTGTTGAGTGAAAAGCTTATATTCACTTAAGTATATGTACCTTATACCTTTGATGAACATCAAGAGAGCAAATTTTGAGTCCATATTATAATTGAGGTCATGTGGATATATTATTCTTAACATCACCAATGATGATACGTACCATGGTTTTATTGTTGAAGGGTTGTCGGGTAGCTGGAGGAAAGCGTTAGAGGCCCACTCAAACTGGACCAAGATCAGACTGGATATGGTCGCCAAGAAGGACCAGTCCCGCTCCAGAGATATCATCGCAAACTCCGCCAATCAAGTAATCACTGCGGATGAAACCCAGCACGGTGAGTAGGACTTCTGATGTTTTTCAATTTTGAAGGAAGATATTGTTACTGCTGTTAATATAAACTAAACAATTAATAGACAGGTATTGCCCAACATTTGAATTTAAAACTGTTTAGTTTTTTTGCTGACAGAAAGTTGGTCACTGGTGTACACAAACAATAACTTTTCCAATGAATGGATGAGAATTTGATGGGAATGGATGGGTGGGATAGTATGGAGTGGGCTAGGATGGTATGGGGTGGGATGGTATTGGGCAGGAATTGATGGAGGTTGGATTTGATAGGGTGAGAATAGATGGTATGAGGTAAGATGGTATGGGGTGGGAATGGATGGTGTGGGTGGGAATGAATGGTATGAGGTGGGAATGGATTGTATGGGTGGAAATGGGTGGGGGTGGGAATGTATGGTATGAATGGTCAACAGAAGAGAAGACTTGACAGAATATATATAGCAATATATGGGACTTCAAATTTATCTCTCGCACTATAATTTCCGTGTGTTAAAGATCATGACTATACATGAACAGGTACATGTATACCAACTTTCCAACATGTTGATCAAATTTTGAATGTAGTTTAGGATTTGAGAAGTGAAAACTGGCATCATCTGGTCATCCAAAAACTTACCAGTCAACTCGGACTGATGCACTCCTCCATGTAAATGCCATTCAAAAGTTACAATTTTTATTTTGAGCAGCCCCTGCTGAAGATGATCATGCCAATTTGCAGAACCAGAGACCACTCAGCAAATGGATAATAGCACCCGATGGTAGGTCAATGAAAGTTAACGCTGTTGAAGATAACCTGGTTATTGAGCAGTGGTGGTATCCTGTCTCACATAACTCTAATGTTGTGTAATGGAGGTTTAGAGAAACAGCAGTGAATCAAGGGATATCTTTCAGGTTTAAAACAGTTGACTGGTCAATTCAAATTTTCAAATGGAAATGCGATAATTTCATTGGCTAGTGAAGAAAATTGGAAGAGAATCCAGCCAATGATGATGTTGCAGGAAACAGATTTTATGAATGGAGTTCTGTAAAATCACCAGTGCATCATGGGATATCTTTCAGGTTTAAGACGTTTGATTGGTCAATTCAAATTTTCAAATCGAAATCTGGCATGTCCATTGGCTGGTGAAGAAAATTGGTAGAATGTCCTGCCAATCACAGAGTTTCTATATCAGTTCTTTGAATTTCATATAATTTTCTATTGTTCAGGCCTCTATAAAAGATTCATATGCCCCTTGGAAAGTCCTTAAAACCCCTGGAATTTAATTGCCACCTGGGATGTCCTGGAAAATGAAGTTAAACTCCTGGAAACTCTTGGAAGAAATTCATTTTCGTCATCTGGGAGAACCAGCGATCTGAGGCCATGTGTTATTGTGCCAAAATTTACCTCTGAACTGCATTAATTTGCTCATCTTTGTTGCGAGTTACTGTACTAAAGACTCCTCAAATATTTACACAACTGGGCTGGGTGATAGTTGGTTCGTCATGATATAGCTGAAATATTGTTGAAAGCGACGTTAAATTCTACTCACTCACTCAAATATCAATATTATCAACGTGGAAAGTCATGGAATCGCTTGGCAATTTTTTCTGCGGTAAATGTTCGAACCTTGAATAGATTATAGAACATCCTAGACTCGTTGTTGTACCTTGACTCTCCTTGCCTTGTGGGGCAGCCCTCATTGGCTGAGTGGCCTAAGGCACATCACTGGTGATCACTAGCTTCACACCGCTGAATCCGCATGGGTTCGAGCCCCTGCTGGTGCATGTGTGAAAGTTTGGAAGATACTTGCTGATGGGTTATGGTTCTCTCTGGGTACTGCGGCTTCTGCCACCATTCAAACTGGCGATCACCATGTGCACGAAATAACCTTGAGTTTGACATTGGCTTGTGAAACTTGCGTGAAAGATGGACCAAGCAGCACCATATTTGACATATTGTGAAATTGCCATCATGGATCTTCACAGAAACTCCGTGATTGGCAGGATTGTCTACCAGTTTGTCTGAGAGACCAATGATAATCCTGAATATTTTTTTTTGAAAGTTTGAATTGACCAATCACATGATCTAAAACTGGAAGATATCTCAAGTTGTTCTGATGTATTACTTCTTATACTTGATAATGGAGGTAGAATCGCAAGAAATGTCGCACGATTATGGATTCAGAAGATCTGTAAAAATTTCATAAAATATCCAATAATTTTCGGGGTGACGCTTTCTTGGTAAAGCACGAATACTAGTGCTGCATGGGTCAGTCCCATGCGAGACTCGACCCTGCACCCTCAAAGTTTGGCACCAATGTACGCAATCTACAGAGGAGTAGTAAATGTATGTAATCTACAGAGGGGTAGTAAATGTATGTAATCTACAGAGAGGTAGTAAATGTATGTAATCTACAGAGGGGTAGTAAATGTATGTAATCTACAGAGGGGTAGTAAATGTATGTAATCTACAGAGGAGTAGTAAATGTATGTAATCTACAGAGGGGTAGTAAATGTATGTAATCTACAGAGGGGTAGTAAATGTATGTAACCTAGACTCCAATCTCCAAAACTTTCTCTTTTGTAAAAGGCGAGGTGGCTGAGTGGTGCAGAGTGCTTGCATTATTTACTGCTGGCGATTTGGTGCCAAACTCTGAGAGTGTGGGTTCGAGTCTCACATGAGACTGACCCATGCCGTTCTAGTATTTGTGCTTTACCAAGAAAGTGTCATCCTAAAAATAACTATAGAGGTTACCTACTTTCGAAATGGCATAAGTAGATCCATAATATATGTTTAGAATGAAGACAAATTTTAGAGCGGGATGCGTCAGGAGCTTGAACCAAAAATTTGCAATAAGGGCATTATCTATCTTTGGTCTAACCTGAAACTGTAACTTATTCGTTTTTATTTTCTTCTTTATTCGTCTTTTTTCAGGTTACATTCCAAACTCTGTTATAAGAAAAACACTGGGGATAAAGTGGACAAATGTGACACCAAAGAAATACGAACCATGGAAGGTCAAACCAGTAAGTATTGGTTTCAGTCAGCATGTCTATCTTCATCCCGTGCAGACATGTACACTTAGTCCACATTATTAAGCTAATGAAATAAATTTTTAGCTCCACACAGGGTTTCCAGCCACTCGGGGAAATCAGGGAAAATCATTTTCCAGTCAGGGAAAACTCGGCGAATTTGAGAAAAATACCGAACATCAGGGAAATTGAGTAGCAAGAGAGGAATCACATGTGGCTGGCCATGTTGGCTTTTCAGTGCACACCAGGGATGCACATTTTCCTTCTTAACAGCTCATTACACATTAAGGGCTTACCTAGCATAGCTTGAACTCTGTCATGGAGGGAATATTTCTCAGGGAATTTGAAAATTAATCCGAAAAAAATCGGGGAATTTTGTTGCCACGAAAAGCTGGGAACCCTGTCCATTTTTTTTTTTTTTTTTACAAATTTCTCTCTCAAAGTTTTTCCAAAATAATGTTCTTGTCAGTGAGTCAAAGAGTTGTTTGATGTCTTGTTTTCATTTGCAGGAAATAGCATAGTACTGTTGAAGACTAATTGTTCAAGTAACTCAAAGACGATTGTTTTTCATGCAAATTGTATCGATCTACTGCATCAGTTAGCCAGGAAAGATCGCTATATTTGGTGTGTGCGAAAAGAAAGAAATAAATAACTTTTCGCATCATTTTTATCAAAATATGTTTGTGAAGGTAGAGATTTATTGTATTTAGCCTCATTCCAATGAGGTGGATGATAGCAATTTGTCCCTCTTACTCCCCAAATTACCCCACAAGCTGATTACATTTTATCCCGCTCCAATCCCATGATGCAGTGTTCATCCATGACAGATAAATGACAGGTTGGAATCAAAAGAGAACACATGATTACCCGGTCATGTGACATCACCTGACCAAAGCCTGCCACTGAGTGAGAGTATTGCAAAATATTGATGAAATTTGTATGAGGTGTTTTATTATTTACGCAGTCATCTTCAATCTGACGAAGTTAAGAAATACATTTTTAACCACACTTATACTCATTAAATTTTGAACTTTCAGATCGATGCCCGGACTGCCCTGCCAGATGATTGGCTCTCTCCAGAGGTGTCTACATTCAGGATATCCAGGGTTAGTTAAATTATGTCATTATCATATTCTGGAATACTACAGTAATTCTCATAATAAATTGATCACCGGAAGTGATATTTGAGATGATAAAACAGAGGGGTGATCGAGTGGCAATTCCAGAAAGTCTGTCGGATATTCAGCGAATGAATCAGCAAGGGTCCAGTTCTCAACACTGGCAGCTTTGAAAACTGTGTCAGTGTTTAATTGAGTTGTCTGAAATTCTATTCAAGTGGCCAGGGGTTAGATTTGATACAATTCAGTTAATTGGAGTTTGTGAATACTCGAACATATTGAGCTGAATTATCAACGTTTTCCCTCGGACAACTCTGGTTTGACAGGCAACAAAGACTGAAAGTTGGGGGTGATTGGATTATTACAACTTTCGATCGTATTTTTCTCCAAAAATTGTGGGTGATCGATTTCTGATAGGGTAATTGATTTAGGAATTACTGTACTGTCTTCAGACCCCTGTGATGATAATTAAGCACTGGTGGTCGAAGTCGCTTTGTGTGGTAATAATTTTCTCCTGTGCATAATGTATACAGTTGGAGATATGCTGGAAAAGGAGATAAAAATACTTCTATCGGATACATTATCCCCTTTTTACCCCTCGGCCAAAATTTGGCCGAAGGGTATTGTCGTCGTCATGTACGTCTGTCCGTCTGTCTGTCTGTCCGTCTGTCCGTCCGTCCGTCACACCTTTCTCGTTACCAAGATATCTTCAGAACGACTTACCCTAGGCACACCAAACGTGCAGTGCACATCCGTATGCGCGTGACGCAGAACCCTATTGAATCTGGACCTGATTGGTTGGAAACTTTGGCGGCCATCTTTAATTTATGCGAAACCATCACAGCTTTCTCGTTACCAAGATATCTTTAGAGCGACTTACCCTAGGCACACCAAACTTGCACTGCACATCCATATGCTCATGACCCAGAACCCTATTGAATCTGGACCTGATTGGTTGGAAACTTTGGCGGCCATATTTAATTTATGCGAAATCATTAATCTTGTGTATCTTAGGTACCATTTCACTGTTCCGTGTGTGAACTTGGTATAGATCATCGATGCATCAAGAAACTTCAAAGGAATGACAAACCAGTTTCCCTGATTCGGTGGAAACCTTGGCGGCCATCTTTAATTTATGCAAAATCTTTAATGATATATATCTTTGATACCATTCAAGTGTTCTATACGAAACTTGGTATACAGCATCGATGTATCAAGAGACCTGCAATGTATAACCACATCAGTTCCTCTGAGTGGCAGGAAGGATGGGCAACCATCTTTAATTTATGCGAAATCATTAATGATCTCTATCTCTGATACCGTTCGAGTGCTCGATGTAAAATTTGGCATATATCATCGATGCATCAATAGACTTACGATAAATGGCAGTTCTGGTGTTTCTGATTGGGCGGAAACCTTGTTGGCCATCTTTAATTTATGCAAAATCTTTGATGATGTATATCTTTTATACCATTTCAGTGTTCTATATGAAACTTGGTATACAGCATCCATGTATCAAGACACTTGCAATGAATAACCACATCAGTTTCTCTGAGTGGTGGGAACGATGGGCGGCCATCTTTAATTTATGCGAAATCATTAATGATCTCTATCTCTGATAATTTTCAAATGCTCTATGACAAAATTTGGTATACATCATCGATGCATCAACAGACTTATGTAATGAATACCGACTTCTCTGATTGGACATAAACCTTAGAGGCCATTTCTAATGGCAAATTTTTTCATAATTTGTATATTTGTCACTTGACTGCTTGGTGTTCCTGAAGTCTTGTTTCAAATTGAATACATTATGAATGGCTGGCGCCCAGAGCCGAGGGGTTTTCAGATGCGCAGCTTCGTATTAACATTTGAGGCACAGATTTGGCAATTTGAACGAATTTTGGCACGTGCGTCAATTTGAGAGAGAAGCGACGAAAATTGCACCTCTGTTCATACAAACTGGACATGCACCCACGTGTTCATACTCAAAATTAAAATTTTTCTAATCGACTGTTTTTTCACCCGTAATTACCTTTTAAAATTTATGACTTATCTGCTTGACTGGGTTATTTCTGGTCTGGAGGATAGATTTGTCATGTTTTCATCACGGAAGACAGCAAAATCTGATACTGGTGCACTCTTCTTTCGAATGTTGACTCCGGAAGTGAAGCAGGAATCTTCACGCATGCAAATTTGCGCTATTTTGCATCGTACTGTGCATTCGCGCATGTCCTGCTTAGGACGACGAGATCGATTTTATGTCTGAAAATACCACGGAAATTGTGCGCAGAACAGGACATGTGCGAATGCGCAGTACGATGCAAGATAGCGCGAATTTGCATGCGTGAAGATTCCTGCTTCCCTTCCGCAGTCAACATTCGAAAGAAAAGTGCACCAGTATCAGATTTTGCTGTCTTCTGTGATGAAAACATGACAAATCTATTTTTATCGAAAAAAGTTTTTTTATCCCCTTTTCCAGCATATCTCCAACTGATATAGGACCGTGCACGGTATCACTGGAGAGTGAAAAACAGCAATATTACAATAGATCAGGACTTAGACATTCTTGATGACAAGTTCTAATATTTAGGACAAAAAATAAATAATAAAATGTTTTTCATGGACCACCTTACCAATGATTTTCCCTCCGTCAGACCCTTTTCATTGACATTTTTGGCAAGAACACCGCTACACCGATTTGAAAATGCACAGAAATGCATTGCGCAGGGTGTATGTAAAAGTAGGATCAGCTACACAGCCGAAAAACTATTATTTGAAAATCGATATTAAAGATTTCAATTTTGAATATGATTATTTTTTCACTCAGAAATTGGTTCCATTGATAAAACCTATTGTGTTCCGGATTCACGGTTATGGTTTTCACGGAATCGTCGTGGAAGTTCCGATGATTTCCACCGGGCAGAGGTAGTGTTCGTCAATGATTGGGCAATTGATTCTGTCGACGAACTCTGTACTGTTTTGGATGTATACAGACAAGTAACAGACAGCGACGATGTGACATTCTTGTGTTGCAGTTGGGAAAGAAAAAAAAAACGGAGATGATTTCCGGATGACAACAACAACGACAATATGATATCATTCTGCTGGAGAGTCTGTTAAGCTATTTGGGTAATATTTACCCAGAAAAGTAAAGAAAGCAGAAACGTATGACAGCAGTAGCGTTAGGCCTGTATGTTCTCTTGTAGTTTCCAGTTCTGAAAGGACTACTGATTCTTCCACCAGTGCCTGTTTACTATTAAAATTGGCATTATTTTAAAGTTCTTTTTGAGTTCTTCTTTTACATTTGTGCAGTGATTTAATCGGCAGTGTTGAATACATTCTGCATGGATTCTGGTGCTAAATAGTGCCATACAAAAATTACTCCATGGAAAATGGCTGCTTACTACTTGGACTTTAAACATCAACAATAATATAGCAAGAGAACCGTAAGTTGGAAAAAAATATATAGGGGAAAAAAACCCCACCTGCATCACCAAAAAAATATGAAATAAAAATTAGAAAACTTCCATGAGAAACTTGTAATGATTTTTTTTTTTTTTTTGCCTGATCGAAGACAATTTCAGTAATTTCCTCATCAAGCAAGCAAGACCGTACTGTCAGAGGTAGCATTGTGGCAAAGTGCTCGCCTCATACATGTACCAAATACCATGGCTGGACATTAAAGACTGCTCGAGACAGGAGAATGTAGCACTGAGGCAGGTAGTTTCTAAGCTGACATGCCCAACTGGACAGGTCGTTTTGGCTGAATAAATTTGCCAGCTGTGCATCTGTCGCGACTATTGAAGACAATTAAGTTTTTACAGTATGGCAGAACTTTACGGTGATGCGAGAGTTTTATGTATATTTTGTTCGTTTTTTTCTTAGCGCGAATGCATCCATTCCCATATAGTGTATTTGCCGTGATGCTCCCGCACATGGTTTTCCTCACAACTCGGCCGTTGGACCTTCGCTCATTGGCCGACGTTGGTCTCACTGGGGCCTATCGGCCAATCACGGAGGAATTTATTTGCTCTGCGGCCAGTCACAAAATGGCGGCCAAACAATCTTCACTGTCACTGTCAGAGTTGGGCAAGTAGGAGTAAACTTTGGACAAGTAAATTTGCACACCCACCTGCCCGACATGACAGGTGATCTAAAGATCTAACGTCGAGCCCTGAAGACTTAAAAGATGGAACTTGTATCTCTCTCACTTGGCTCTCAGCATTAATAGGATAGATCAAGGACTGGTTGGACTGGTGTCAGGATAATGTGACTGGGTCCTCATGATATGACTGAAAAATTTGTTGAAAGCGACACTAAAATTCTACTCATCAAGCAAACATACATCGACCATAATAGCTTTGAATTATCGGCAGTCATTATAATTAAATATAATCATATTATTTCTAGTACGTGTATCACAGACTCACTCCTTTTACAATAGAAGGTTTAAATTTTAGCATAAAAATTCTGGTATGGTTTCATCCGTAAACAGAATTATGAAGTTCAGTTCTGTTCAAAGGTCTCAGTGCATGGCTACAAGGTGAAGCATATGTTATCAGAAGTGTTTCTCAATGTCTCGTTCTTGATCTGGAAAGGACGTCAAAGAGTCAACTTCGGGAAAATCAGTGGAAATTGCTACATGTGTCATCGATGTTTGCTTGACTGCAGTATATTGACTATCTCTCCATTTCTATGTTTATCATTGATGTGTCTTGCTCTTTAACATGTCTAGCCGGGGACGGCATTCTCATGGGGAGGAGAGGACGATACTGTCAAACAAAATGAGAAGGTGCCCAGTGAGACTGAGGTCCGTGAGAGTTCCACCACGCCCGGGGGGTCACGGAAATGGAGAGAGAGGGAGAGCAAACTTGGTTCCAAAGTACTCGCTGACTGTAAGTGGGGGGGTTGGGGGGGGGACTTTAACCCCTCAGGTTTTCATTGGAATGGACTAATTGGTTTTTACTCTGAGGATCACATCCTGGGACAGAATATCTGTAAGATACCTTCTCCAGGCTCTGAAACTGTGCCGTTTGGGGAGTTTTTTCGTCTAGACCGCCATGCATACCTACTCTCACACAAAATCTGATCAAATATAAATAATTCAAACTTGAAGCATTTTCATTGGGGGGCGCAACTCTTGTTCATTTCAAATTGAATGCACTGCGTTGGTGATCTACTCACGCCCACCACTTTCCCAGGGACGTCACTCTGATGTCGATTCCAATTCGCTTTGGAGGTTGAGATTGATAGCCCAAAGTGTCAAAGGCTGAAGATGGTATCTTTCAGATATCCGTGATGAAGTGGCATTGTGTGGTTACTAGAGTGAGAGGGTCAAACTAGCAATTGGATCATATCACTTTGCAACCACTTCAAGAACATGATTGACAGGGGAACCACATGGAGCCAGAGGTTGAGCCAGGAACTCTGGTAGCTTGGAGTGTTGAGGATAGTTAGTTTGATCTTCCTGTAGATCAGATTAAACTGTTTAAACACTTTCTGGACCGACTTGTTGATCCAAAAGAAACTTTGAGACCTGTTTAGGCTAGATTAGGTTCATTGATCAGAAAATTGTGCAATTGAGTAAAACAGGGTCTGGTAGTGTATCATTCTGTTAGGGGGACTATATAGGGCAGACATAAATGGACCCTGAACGTGGCTAGATCGCGAATGAAGAAAAACACTCTTGCGACATGTATGCAGTCTGCTATGTATGCCAAACATGTCAGAGAATATCTACATGGTTTTTGTTGTATCAGAAAATGGACGATAGGTTTTTTTCCCTGTCTGTTATTCCTCAACTGAACAAGACTACGCATAAATAATATATGTCCTCCGCTCGAGGCGTCTAACACAGCATTATGACAACCACAATTTGCATGTGAGAGTAAGTATTTAATTCTGTCCTGTACTGTAAAGTTTTTAGAGCCAATATGGACTAATGTCGATCATTTCATTTTTATCAGGGGGGAGGGGGGAGGAGAGGTTGCATGTCAATGTTGGTTCATATCGCCTCTTGGTATAATTGGGGAACGATTGTTCTACAAGAAGTATGAATACTGTCTCTTTTATAGAAGAAAGGTCGTCTGAATTTTAGGTAGTCCTTTAGGCCAAGTACATTCCATGCCGCTTAAGTATTTCCTTTTGAATCCAGACCAATCACGGCGAACATTCCAGCCTAAGGAGACAGAGGTGGAAGATACAGTCCATGAACAACAGGAGTCAACACGGACCAGAGAACCTATCACCTTCATTGTAAGCATTAAATTATGCCTGGTAATTTAATGTAATACACATGTACACATATATTTGAAACTGTCAAAATTTGAGGATTTTTTTTATACTTCTGCATTTTGTACCCCAAATTTTATGCCAGACCTTCATTTGCATTTACTGATCATTTTTGCTGATGCATGTGACCCAGATCTGTATTACAGTTTTTCAGTTGAGGTGAAATGATTCAGTCTTGCCCTGGTTACCTGGGGCCAGTCTTAAAGTGTGCGCAGGCTTCCGTTTGATGTAACTACTATGGTGTCATATTATCTTCAGCATACCACCGTATGATTACGTCATGCATAGGCTACGTACACTTGGTAAGAACGGCCCCAGTCTTTTGTGTTGGACATCTTTGAGGAGTGTGATCACAGGTCACAGTGCCGAGATCGAAATTTTTAGTTGCATTTGGCTCGTAACCAAGTAATTGTCCACATGACGTTACACTGAGGTTGGGTGAGAAATCATTTCTGTACATTGGCAGTTCTATGATATTTTGTTCACAGACTTTTACAGGCGATGCCTTCTGCTTGCAAATCTCTATTTATCCAGCTGGAGACAAGAACATCTTCTAAGTTGTTTGGATTTTCAGTATTCAGTAGCCACTTTGATACCCATTTTCTCAGAACGATGTAAACTGAATATTAATACCATCTATTTGTCAGTACCAAATAAAAGTTAAACATTGTTATTGGGACACGAACAATGTTTTGCTTCCTTCTGTCAGTATTGTTGTTGTTGGGTCGGTTCCCGCTCGTGCGACTGCCAACATTTTTCCTCAGTCCTTTTTGGCCTGTATATCCAGGTTTCCCTGTACTAGTATTGCATTACAATTTACATCGAAATCACTGCTGTCATTCTCCATTACTCCTAAAAAAGGGTCGATACTTCATGTAGGAAGCTATTGTCTGGGTCTTTGTGTCGCTGAAAAGGCACAAGTCTAGACACATTGTTGTACCCAGACTTGGCTATTGTATGCATTGTCTTGTGATTCTTACATGGAGTATGAACCTAAAAACGCTAAATACGTAGCTCTCCTACATCATTTGAACGACATGAACGAGAGAGTCTCACATGCATAATAAGATTATTATTTACTATGTTATTCACTTCCAGGAGGATATTGAGGTGCCAGATATTTTCCGTCGTTTGTTGGAGGAGCAGTGGTTCCCGTCCTATGTCAGAGTTGACCTTGACGACCTTGTTGGCACATTGCTCTCAATCATAGGAACAAACCATCCTATCATAAACAGATACGCTCTCACTTATGTGGTGGAATTCTCCAGGTAAGGAGGTAGATATAGTGTCAGACTGGACCTAGATAACCTTCAGTTGTCGGTACTCTGCTCGCTCTCATAAGAACAAACAAACGAAATGATCAACAGATATGCCCTCACCTATCCAGGGATGAAAATAAGGGTCAGTGATCAGCAATTGCTGATCAAATTATTTTCTCTATTTCCAACCCTGCCTATCATGCCTATGTGGTGGAATTCTCCAGGTGAGGAGGTAGTTTTAGTCTCAGAAATGAGTACGCAACTCATATCATATATCTGTACTTTGCTAAGGAAATTTCATTCGAAAAAGTCTTGAATATTTAGCATCTTGATTTTCTGGTTTGCACGAAGTTCTTTCAAATGTTATCTCCACTGTCTTTCCTGTTACAGAACGACAGGCATACCTGCACGTTTTGAGATAGACCTATTGAAGGCTCTGCTGTTACAACTGACTCACCCTGACCCCACCATACAAAAGGGCAGTATCTGGACCCTGGGAGAGCTGGGCCTCACTGACAGGGAGGTCATCATCGCCATGCTACCAAAACTTGTCGACAGTAACGTGAGTACTGTCTATGTCATGAACCTTTTCAGTGGATATGATTGGCTGGATGCTATCACGTTGGACATGGTACACACCAGTTCTCGTCAGATCACTGAAGTTGAGCAATGTTGAGTCCAGTCAATACTTGGATGGGTGAACGGTTGCTGTACTGACTGGGCTGATCAGTGTCCAAGATAATATGAACTGTGGGCACTCTCGTGTCACATATGTAGGCACTGTCCTGATATGACTGAGAAATAGTTGAAAACGATGTTCAATCCTACTTACAGTACAAGGCAGAAATATCTTGATGCTAAACGCGAGTTAAAAAAATCATTTTCGCGACTATAATTTATTAATCTCAATCGGAAAACGCGCCTCAATCGCACAAAAACAAAAGCATAATCGCGACTGAGACGCGTCGACCGCTCGCCGTCACTGCTACCATCGGCCGCTTTAACACGCTGACGCGTTTACAGAAAACAGTCGGGTCGAAAGCGCGTCTTCCGAAATTTACAGTCGCGACTCCTTCAATAAACCAGCGCGAGTCAGTCTCGATTACTTCGCGTTCTACTCGCGTTTAGCCTCAAGATATTTCTGCCTTGTACTGTACTCACTCCGAGCCAGTGAAAATAGCAGATTTTCTTTGGAAAATTTGAATCGACCGATCAGGTAATCATTGATGCAGCAGAGTTTTCACACAAATCCATTACTGGTCTTCTATATATAAGGCCACACAAAGTTAGTTAATTGGTCTTCAGGCACTACCGCCTCTCTCGAAAACCTGACGCCTGAAATGTTTATTACCAGAAAAGAAAAAAAAAATTATTTATATTTTCTTCTGGTGCTCAAACTCAATACATCCCGAACACATTATTATAACGGGTCCAAAATCTGCTGTAGTGCATAAAATTAAATGTGGGGTTTCAATTTTTTCGGGAGGACTGGGGCATTGGTGAGGATGGGTGTTGGGGGGGGGGGGGGGGGGGGTGAGTAGTGGTGCTCGTATTATTTCTGTGATGGTATACCCTTCAGAAAACAGTATGCGGGGAGTGAAATCAAACGGTATGCAGTACGCGGGGGAGGGGCGGGAGGGGTGCACATCCTTAGCTTTGTTGTCTGACTTACAAATAGGCATGTTTGCAGATGTAAGAAAATAAAACAGCACTGTGATCATATGATAGATTAATATATGTTAGTTATCGAAATATAATTTAGATTGGTCAATCAACACTATAGATTTTTGTTCCAAGAATGAATCGGCGAGCATGCATCCAGTTGTGAACACTCTAAAAAAGTAGAGGTATCCTACATTTATTCAC
This sequence comes from Hanleya hanleyi, assembly GCA_036873755.1. Lineage (NCBI taxonomy): Eukaryota > Metazoa > Mollusca > Polyplacophora > Lepidopleurida > Hanleyidae > Hanleya > Hanleya hanleyi. The sequence goes on along the minus strand of JAVTVY010016953.1, from coordinate 2,111 downwards.
ACTTTTGGAACTTGTACATACAAGTGGTTTTGCTGTCTAAAGTTACCTCCCTTGGGGAAATCCCAGACAGCATCACTGCATATCCAAGGTATAATGGTGAACATTGGACTGGAGACAAGTTCTGATCTGCTACTTGTTTTTCAAATTTTGGAATTTAGCAGGCCATTTTATTTCACGTGGCCTGCTTTGTTCAAAATGACCGTCTGTCAGTCATTAGCTGGCCTCCATTTTGAGCGCTGTGGAGAGGAGATAAGCTCCAACTATCAAAGTCAAACTTTGTATGCTCGGCCGTTGTCACTATGGGCATGAGATTGAGACTATTCAGTGATCGCTCGGCTGCTTTCAAGAGGCATTAGAAAACGGAAATGGAGTGCTATCATACCTAATTTTTAAAGTTATAAAAAAACCTGAACCTTTTTCATCTGCAAACTGGAGAGTTCCACAACCAGGTAAGTAAAGTATGTATAGTGTGATTTATTCTCATTGACAGACGGACGTGAGAGATGAAGCGACCTCGGCCATTCAGAAGATCCTTGGTGTGGACAACAAAGAAGATTTAATCCTACTATTGGACGAGATGGGATTGGCGGCCAAATACGATGCGATGGAGCTTACAGAGGTTCGTTTATGGACTCCATCTTTATGTTAGGGACCATCCAGAAATTACGGGACGCAGCAAGAAACTATGACCTATAATGTTGAAAATACTCGTACCAAATGGTGCCCATGTTTGTCTGCTGATATGTGATCAGAAATGAACGTTCAAACATATTTTAATACAAAATGTAGAGGGGTTTGGGAGTGTCAGATTGAGTGTTCTGTGTAATTTGTTATTGACCACTTCTGATTGGATCATTTCTTGACCCTTTTAAAAGGGTCAATAACAATACTTCCATGTAACTTGAGTGATCCAAAATCTGATACAATCAGAAGAAATGTGGGAAACTCAAGTAAGAATTATACTGTAAAGTAAGATAGTTAGATACTGTTCAGTACAGATTGCTGGTGATTCTTCTGCCGTGTGATCAATTATTCTTGCCTAATTATCTCAATCAATGCAGGGATTCATACAAGTCGCTTTTTACCACCGAATACCGGTGGTAAAAAAAAATTTAAAACTCAATTCGTATGGCAGGAAACTCAATTGCTTTCGTTTTACTGGACAAATACTCAATTTTTCGTGGAAAACTCAATTCGCCAGACATGGTCAAAGTTAATTTGACAGGCCCAAATTACGAAATAAACTCAATCGAATGACGATCTTACCGTGAAAACGACACTAACAGGCGCCGGGAGCATGCCACCACGTGTGGTGGTGTTGTTGTTAACGACTTCGAGTATGCTGATCACAGCGCCTCGTAGCGGCAGACACAATTGCTTGCATACATTATTTCCGGAACCCTCAAACGTTTATTGTGTGGCAGCCTGCATTCGTACTGCCGAGGGTTTCCAAACTATCACTGAAGTTTGACAACAGGGACTGCCGCCCAAAAGTTTTTATCGGTCATCTGTCGCCGTAAAAGTTTTTTTTTTTTCTTCAACTTCAGACAGACCCTGTGTAGCTGTTGTTGTCATCTTTAAATCGCGTAGGTCATCAATTTGTCCGCCAGAGTTGCAAGTTTCAGAAATGAAATACAAAGAAAAATCTGCCCTCGCGTTGTTGTTACGTAGTTGAAAACTTTGTGCCTTACTTTCCTATTTTGAAAGTGAACTCTTCCAATTCGATTCATCGGCTTGTGGGCTTACAACACGGGTCAGTGGAAGTTTCCATTACCGCAATAGGGTTGACAGCCGACAGACAGTCTTGCGCTTTGTACAGCCACGTGCCATCAGTCAGTCGACCATATTTCCCGGTTAAATCTGGACCGTGATGCCGACGTTCGGTCCATTCAGTATCCATCAAACACGAAGTAAAAAGTGAAATGTCCAGCGATGTCAAAGATTGAAAATACATCAAGACTAAACGTCTAAATTTCACATGACTTGCTAAAGCCAAGACCTGCAATCATGATCGGGTTGTATTTTTGTAAAGTACATTGACTGGTCTACAACTTCACTCGTGAGATGTCAGTGCGACTGACACTGCGACGAGACCAGGGTGCATATTTTAT
>JAVTVY010016952.1:0-67535 GCA_036873755.1 Hanleya hanleyi | reverse complement strand
ATCAGTCCAAAAGAGGATTCTGTCTGGTGAGTAATCCAATTCTCTAATTAGCATGTTGCTGATCTTCACAGCCATAACTGCGGCAGTGAGCTCCATTCTAGGCGTGGTCGTCTTCTTCAATGGTGCAACACGCGATTTCCCTAACAGGAAGGAGCAGTGTATGTTCCCATTGTCATCCGTCAGCCTGAGATATGACACGGTCCCATATCCTGTATCGCTCGCGTCTGAGAAGTTGTGTACTTGGCAGGATGTCACAGCGCCGAATCCAGAAGGTTTGTAGCATCTTGGTATCTCAAGTGCTTCCAGCAAAGGTAAGTCCAACATCCACCTTTCCCATTTGGACCTGTCATCGTTGTTTAGTTCATCATCCCATCCGATCTTTCTTCGACAGAGATCCTGCAGCAGCTGCTTTGCCTTCAGGACAAAGGGGGATCCAAAGCCCAATGGATCGTAGACCGCACTCACTACTGACAGGATGTTTCTTCTTGTAGGGGTAAGATTTCGGGGTGAGATTTTGAAGCCTAGGTTGTCCGTCTCTGCATTCCAAAACACACCCAAAGCTCGTTCACATGGCAGATCATCGTTCTCCAGGTTCAAGTCCTTTATAGCTGGGGCTCTCTCTTCTCTTGGTACTGAAGATAAGACTGTGTGACTGTTCGACATCCATTTTGTCAGACGGAAACCTCCTTGTTGACAGAGGTCGGTAATGCTGTGGATGAGAGTTGAAGCCTGTTCTTCTGTCGGAGTCGAAGCCAGACAGTCGTCAATGTAGAAGTTTTTCTTGATGGTTCCTGTCACAGCTTCATCAAATTTGTCGGTGTTGTCTTCTGCTGTTTGATGTAATGCAGCATTGGCACAGCTAGGAGATGAAACAGCTCCAAATAGATGTACTGTCATTCGGTAAGGAACTGGTGTCTGTTCGAGGTCTCCATTGGGCCACCAAAAGAAGCGCAGACAGTCACGATCAGTTTTGGGGACCAGCACTTGATAAAACATACTCTCTATATCGCCCATGATGCCAAACTTTTCTTGTCTGAACCGCAGAAAGACGCCAATGAGATTACTGGTCAGATCAGGGCCCTGTAGTAGTAAGGAATTGAGGGAAACTCCTTCATACTTGGATGTACAGTCAAACACCACACGAATCTTATTAGGTTTGCGTGGATGATATACCCCGTGGTGGGGTATATACCAAACCCTACCGTCACATCTGTCCAGGTCTTCTTTCGGCACAGGCTCAGCATATCCTTTATCCAGTATCCTCGTCATAAATTCACAATAGTCTGCACGGAAGTTTGGATCTCTATCCATCTTCTTCTTGATGCTGTTCAGACGTTGTTTGACTTGCCTTTGATTTTCTGGAAATTTTGAGTTGTCATTCTTGAATGGCAAATCAATTCGGTAGTGACCGTTTTCTAACTTGATGGAGCTGGTAACTTTCTGCATGAACTGTCTGTCTTCTGATGAGCATTCCCTTTTCTCGTCGCAGACTCGCTCCGGGAAATCCAGATTAATAGAATCCCGTACCAGTTTCTCAAGCCGCTCATTTTCTTCAATTGTTTCGATACCACTGACTTGGATTCTGTTTACAGAGTGTCTGGTGGACTCATCCCCAAGACCTGGTTTGTTACTCTGCCGTATAACGTTCCACAAAATCCATCCTATGAGAGTTCTAGTGGCATGAGGTGTTCCACGAGGGCCTGTCTGAAAGTCGATTGGTGTGAAGGCGTCTGGAACGTTGTTTCCAATCAACAAACCGATGTCTGCATTTATTTCCGGTAAGTCCAGGTTTCTCAGATGTGGCCATTGATCAACATCTTCCTTTGTGGGAATGTGGTCCTTTCTCACAGGCATCTGCTCCTTGGTATAAACCCTTGGAAGTTGAACCACATTTTTCATGTCAAGGTCGCAAATCTCGATGCCTTCGATTGCATGAGTTTGCATTATGTGTTGAGATCCAATGGTGTCCAATGTGATCTTCATTCGCCGCCCACTTCCGCCGATTTCCTCCATCAATCTTTCTGTGCAGAAAGACACACTGCTTCCGGGGTCCATGAAGGCGTATGTCTCCACAACCTTGATTCCATTTTTCATTTTCACCTTTACTGGTACAATAGCCATGGTACATTCTCCTGCATCAGATGTGTGAAGAGACAAGCTGTTGGAAGGGGTTGTGAAGGACTTTGTCTTTGTTTGCTGATCATTCTGGCTGCTGTCTTTCCTGGCAAACTGTCTGTCATCGGAATGAAGCACAGTGGGGTGACGTCGCTGACAATGATCACATGTAGCTTTCCGTTTACAGTCCGAACGTAGATGTCCAAAACGTAAACAGCCATAACAGATACCTCTGGTCTTCAAGGCGGCAATTTTCTCATGAAAGTCCTTTTTAGCCAGGAGATTACAATGGTCAAGTGCATGTGATGTGCTGTTGCAATGTAGACAGGGAGGATGAAATGCACTTCCACCACCATGACCACTGGATGAGCCATTCGTTGTCTTAGACTCATTTAGGCTAGATCCTTTAGGTCTGTCAGTTTTCCCAGGTTCTTCTTCATCATTCACGCTGGCTTGGGCTGTGGCAAAGCTTCCCTTAGGTCTTCCCTTTTTGACTGACATTTGGGGTTTTGAAGAGACACACATGGCATCTCTACCATACGTCGGGTCGTTAGCCTTTTTAGCCTCCCTTTTGACAAACTGAACTAGGTGAGTGAAGTTCACAACCTCCCCTTTAGCCTTGACTTGCTGTACTATACTTCTCCATCGGTCATGGCAATGGTATGGCAACTTCCCAATAATTTGTTTCATGTTCTCGGCATATTCCAGCACCCGAACCGCTTCTATCCCCGCAATGGCATTTTCACACTCGGCTAAGAAGATTGCGAAATCATCAAGGGCCTTTGCGTTGTCTGGTTTTATGCTTGGCCAACTTAATGCCTTTCTAACGAAAGCGTTAGCTATAACCTCTCTGTTACTATACCGTTCTTCCAGCTCATTAAGAGCGGCATGGTACCCTATATCAGTGTCAAGATAGCTAAACCCGGATACAATGCGGTTGGCTTCTCCCGTAGTGAATTGCTCGAGGTAACTCATACGTTCATCATCACTATCGGTGTTGATGACAACTTTCATGTTGAACTGTCGAAGGAACCGTTTATAATCCATCGGGTCACCGCTGAACTTCTTCAGGTCAGGTGTTGGTTTCCTCAAATGCCTAACAACAGACGACAGCGCATCCTCCTGTGTAACGTAGTTTGAACCTGAAAGGTGGTTATTGACATTTGGGAACATGCAGGAGTTATCAACAACATTTTCAGGTCTATCAACATTACATTCTAGCATATCAACAGATTTAGACTGACTGGGAGCGAACACTGATGTTGTGGGATTTAACTGTTGAACATTCTGTTCAGTTGATAGAACTACTTTACGTGGAATGTCAACATTTTCAGGTATATCAACATTACATTCTAGCATATCAACAGATTTAGACTGACTGGGAGTGAACACTGATGTTGTGGGATTTAACTGTTGAACATTCTGTTCAGTTGATAGAACTACTTTACGTGAAATCTCAACTTTACTGCTCTGTTGTGGAGTGAATGAGCTTCTACATGGAGCTAGCATAGACCGTGCATTATTTGCAGCAGGTACATTATCATGAAAAGTTAGCTTTGAACCAACATTAACATGTGACAAAGGCATAGATTCAGCATTTTCAAACCTTTCTAACAGTTTTCGTTTCTTATCAGACAGAGCGAGCTCTGCATTAAGTTCTAGTTCTTCCTGCTGCATTTTGAGTTTCATCTGAGCTATTTCCAGCTCTTGTTTCTGTCTTAATGTAGCCGCTTTGGATGTCAACTCAAGCTGTCTCTGCTCTTCTTGTAGCCTTGCCACCGACACGGAACTGATTAACGATCTACGGGTATGTCGCGAGAACTGTGATCTAGCCTTTGGTTTCCCCGCATGCGACACACTGTCCCTTGGATTCACCGTCTCATCTAGATTAATCGATTCTCTTGTCACATATTGCCTTTCAGCAAACCAATCTTCAATTGTTGCTTTGAAACTTTTCAGACAAAAGTCCTTTTCATCAAAGTGGTTTTCTTTGAAAACCTCAGCGTCTTCTTTGGACATCAGTGCACAGATCAAATCGTATGTGATGTAAAACTTCTCTAATAGTGACATCCATTCTGCATGTTTTTCTTTCATTAAATCACGGCTTGTCTCTTCGGTCATAAGACCTCTCATTTGTTCCGACTTAGTCTTGAGCTGTTTGAAAACATCATGAAATGCCCTCTCTGTGTTTTCCATTTTATATAACAGCCCCTTTTCTGTTAATGTTCTTTGTCGAAGACTGCCTTGTGAATTTAATTGTTCTGTTTCATTATATTTTGTCACCTCTAGTTCACTAATATTTTCATCTTCTATTTCAGAATTGCCTGTACACGCCGGGATGTCCGTTTCTGAGTACGTTGCCATGGTAACAGGAAACGTAAAACGTCAATGCATGTGCCTTCTGATCTTCTGGTACAATAAACACAAAGTCAGTTCTGATTAAAGTCAATAGTTCTTGTATTTATTATTTATCGTTCAGCACAGATATCATTGGATTGGCACAGGTGGTAATGTTAACTGCTCTTCGATAACATGATGACTTGACATTATGCGATGGTAGGACAAGATTGACTGAAAATATGAAACAAACAACATAATCAAATTTACAATCCACTGGTTGATGGGAGACAACTCTTACATTACAAACTTCGCTATAAGCTTACACAACACTAGCCTAATTACCTGGCTCAAATTACCGTATCTTCTCATAAAACTCCTGCATTACAACGTAGAACGATATTATTCTGACTAGAAATCAACTAGAATATTTTCACGTTATCGTTATAGGGCATTTTACTTTTAACACGGCTTGAATATATATCACCCACGTGGAGTTTACAACAACAACGCCGTCGAAGAGTTAGTTCGCCCAAACTATCACAAACAATGGATTTCACAGCTTATAAAGCTCGTATTAAAAATTACACATATTCACCGTTTTATGGGCCTCAAGTTACACAAGTCGAAATGTAGCGGATGTTACTCAGGCCGTGGTTAACGTTCTGACTTCTACAACAGTTTATCCGCTCTCAGTATGATTGTGCCAACTGATCAAAAAGCATAACCGCGCCAGGGAATGGCAAACACGGACTACGCGTAAGTAATACAACCGTACAAAGTTTAACCAACAACTTCAATAAAAAACTAACATCAAAATATGAAAGAACGAAGTTTGGCCGTAACACTCACCTTACAGGTGAACATTCAACAGGAGGACCGTTATCCATCACATTACAGGTGAACATTCAACAGGATGACCGTTGTCCATCACCTTACAGGTGAACATTCAACAGGAGGACCGTTATCCATCACCTTACAGGTGAACATTCAACAGGAGGACCGTTATCTCTCACCTTACAGGTGAACATTCAACAGGAGGACCGTTATCCATCACCTTACAGGTGAACATTCAACAGGAGGACCGTTATCCATCACCTTACAGGTGAACATTCAACAGGAGGACCGTTATCCATCACCTTACAGGTGAACATTCAACAGGAGGACCGTTATCCATCACCTTACAGGTGAACATTCAACAGGAGGACCGTTATCCATCACCTTACAGGTGAACATTCAACAGGAGGACCGTTATCCATCACCTTACAGGTGAACATTCAACAGGAGGACCGTTATCCATCACCTTACAGGTGAACATTCAACAGGAAGACCGTTGTCCATCACCTTACAGGTGAACATTCAACAGGAGGACCGTTATCCATCACATTACAGGTGAACATTCAACAGGAATCATACAGGTGAACATTCAACAGGAGGACCGTTATCCATCACCTTACAGGTGAACATTCAACAGGAGGACCGTTATCCATCGCCTTACAGGTGAACATTCAACAGGAGGACCGTTATCTCTAACCTTACAGGTGAACATTCAACAGGAGGACCGTTATCCATCACATTACAGGTGAACATTCAACAGCAGGACCGTTGTCCATCACCTTACAGGTGAACATTCAACAGGAGGACCGTTATCCATCACCTTACAGGTGAACATTCAACATCTCTCACCTTACAGGTGAACATTCAACAGGAGGACCGTTATCCATCACATTACAGGTGAACATTCAACAGGAGGACCGTTGTCCATCACCTTACAGGTGAACATTCAACAGGAGGACCGTTATCCATCACCTTACAGGTAAACATTCAACAGGAGGACCGTTATCCATCACCTTACAGGTGAACATTCAACAGGAGGACCGTTATCCATCACATTACAGGTGAACATTCAACAGCACCGTTGTCCATCACCTTACAGGTGAACATTCAACAGGAGGACCGTTATCCATCACATTACAGGTGAACATTCAACAGGAACCGTTGTCAGGCGAACATTCAACAGGAGGACCGTTATCCATCACCTTACACATCAGGTGAACATTCAACAGGAGAACCGTTATCTATCAAGAACGGCCCTCCTGGTGAATGTTCACGTTATCGGCATATCGAAATGATAGAGAATGGTCTCCCTGGTGAATGTTCACAGGTATCTTCAGGTAATAGAGAACAGGTATATCTAAGTAATAGGAACGGTCTTCCTGATGAATGTTCACTTTATATGTTTATTGGGGTAATAGAGGACGGTCTTCCTGATGAATGTTCACTTTATATGTTCATTGGGGTAATAGAGAACGGTCTTCCTGATGAATGTTCACCTTGTAGGTATACATTGACGTGAAAGAGAACATGTATACTGAAGGGATAGGAAACGGTCCTACGAGGTGATGGACAACGGCCCCCTGGTGAATGTTAACCTTATAGGTATACTCAAGTGGTAGTGAACGGTCCTCCTGGTGAATATTCGCTTTATATACGGAATGAAGATATATAAATATATCAGGTGATCATTCAACAGGAGGACCATTATGTGTCACCTCAGTATACCTTTTAGGTGAACATTCAACAGGAGAACCGTTATCTATCAAGAACGGCCCTCCTGGTGAATGTTCACGTTATCGGCATATCGAAATGATAGAGAATGGTCTCCCTGGTGAATGTTCACAGGTATCTTCAGGTAATAGAGAACAGGTATATCTAAGTAATAGGAACGGTCTTCCTGATGAATGTTCACTTTATATGTTCATTGGGGTAATAGAGAACGGTCTTCCTGATGAATGTTCACTTTATATGTTCATTGGGGTAATAGAGAACGGTCTTCCTGATGAATGTTCACCTTGTAGGTACATTGAAGTGAAAGAGAACATGTATACTGAAGGGATAGGAAACGGTCCTACGAGGTGATGGACAACGGCCCCCTGGTGAATGTTAACCTTATAGGTATACTCAAGTGGTAGTGAACGGTCCTCCTGGTGAATGTTCGCTTTATATACGGAATGAAGATATATAAAACCGCACCCCTGGTGAATGCTGACTTTATATGTTTACTGAAGCTATAATAAACGGCCCTCCTGTTGAATGTTCACATTATAGGTATCGGTGTATTGAATAAAGAGAACGGCCCTCTCTTACTGAGGTAATAGATTAAACGGTCCTCCTGTTGAATGTTCAACTTTTAGGTATATTGAGGTGATAGATAATACGGTCCTCCTGTTGAATGTTCACCTGATATGTATATTAAGGTGATGGATAACGGTCCTCCTGTTGAATGTTCACCTGTAAGGTGATGGATAACGGTCCTCCTGTTGAATGTTCACCTGTAAGGTGATGGATAACGGTCCTCCTGTTGAATGTTCACCTGTAAGGTGATGGATAACGGTCCTCCTGTTGAATGTTCACCTGTAAGGTGAGAGATAACGGTCCTCCTGTTGAATGTTCACCTGTAAGGTGATGGATAACGGTCCTCCTGTTGAATGTTCACCTGTAAGGTGATGGATAACGGTCCTCCTGTTGAATGTTCACCTGTAAGGTGATGGATAACGGTCCTCCTGTTGAATGTTCACCTGTAAGGTGAGAGATAACGGTCCTCCTGTTGAATGTTCACCTGTAAGGTGAGAGATAACGGTCCTCCTGTTGAATGTTCACCTGTAAGGTGATGGACAACGGTCTTCCTGTTGAATGTTCACCTGTAAGGTGAAGGACAACGGTCCTTCTGTTGAATGTTCATCTTATATGTAAATTACGAGGATGGATAACGGTCCTCCTGTTGAATGTTCATCTTATATGTAAATTACGATGATGGATAACGGACCTCCAGGTGAATGTTCACCTTATAGGTAAATTTAGGTGATGGATAACGGTCTGCCTGGTGAATGTTCATCTTCTAGGTATACATGTATTAAAGGCATAGAGGAAGGTCTTCCTGGTGAATGTTCAACTTACAGCTATATTGAGGGGATAGGGGATGGGCCTCTGGTGAATGTTCATCATATATTGAGGGGATATAGTGGATAGGTCCCCCTCGTGAATGTTTACCTTGAATTGTATACTGAAATGATACAAAAATTTCCCTGATCGCACTATTCCGATCGCGCTATTCAACCTCTTTTTCGTGGATTAATAACCATTTTGAATGACCTTCATATACATTTTATTTATACTCAAGGGAAAAATATATATTCACTATGGGAAGGGTAATAACTTTTCTTTCAAATATATGACCGGTGACAATGTCATATAATGTAGGACTTCTTATTTCATGTGATGAAACTATATTCACATGAATCGCATACATTAAAATTTTAGATAAATTCAATTTGCATTCCAGTTCGTTGAAACATACGTATTCCAAAGGCTCTCGCGGGGGTATGGGTACTGCAAAGTACTCGTACAATTCCGATTAAATATCGGGTATGTTGTCAAAAGGCACAGAGTTATAATAAAGGGCGAATAAAAAGTATATTTTGCAGTGTGTTCGTACTATAAATTGAACGGAGTGCAAGGAGAACTATATATTATATTTAGTTCGAAATTTGGAAAAGGGTGTGAAACAGTCCCATGTACATTTTGTGCATATCCGCTACGCAATGAATACACCCGGATTGCTCTGTGAAGATAGCAGAACGGGCAAATGGCCTATTAACACTATCTGGCCTGGGGATTTGGGGACCTGCTTCTCTCCTCCTTAAATATTTTCCTTATCCCTTGAGCTAGGGGCTGAAACTTACCACACTATATACCCTTGGGTCAAGCTCTATCAGAAAGGTAAAAATATCCAAGATAGCCAATGTGATGACGTCCCAGTGACGTCATTTTAAAAAAGATAATAATTTTTTGGTCGATTTTCCGGTCATATTTTCCGATGTATTTTACCTTTGCCATTTCTCGGCAATAGCTGCAAGATAAATTAGTAAGTAATAGTCTGATGTGAAATAAAATAGTTTTTGTCCACTTTTCCTCACAGAAAAGCAGAAATTTTGAACAAAAATGACGAAAACATCACTTTCCTGTTAGACTGTTAGATACGGTCGCCATTTTAAATTTACCCATAATCAGAAGCTCGGAGGGTCATGCAAATAGGATCAAAATGACTCCAATATTGTATGCTACAAAGTCATGGAGTATCGGCTTTCAAGTATTTGGCGTTTCGGAAATAGGACAGAAAGTTTGGTATAGAGGAACATATTGCTCCTCCGCCCCCCCCCAAAACCGGCCTATAATCAACCATTTTTTCCAATCATAAATTGCATTTCGACTTTCCTTATTATAGCCGTAATCTTACGACCAAGGGCTATTATTTAGCCTGTCATGTTTTGGAAAAATGTTATTACTGATTTTTTTTTTAAGTCCGGCTGTTTTAATGCTATTACTGTGCAATCAACATCTGAACGAAATTTTCAAACACGTTGTGAACATTGTCAATTCGCAGCATCTTAATTGTGAAAAAATAAAATAGGACCAGAACTATTTTTTAATCTCAAAATAAAATTTCTCAAAATTTCAGAATATTTGTTTATTTCAAGACATTTTTACATTTAGAGAAACAACATGTTCCCGCTCCAATCTTCAAAAAAGTTTCTGTACGTTTCCCATTGAATGCTGATGACCAATGCAGACTTTTTCTTCTTAATTGAGTAATTATTTAATGGCTACCGGTACTTATATTTTGAATTATGACCAATTTTCCTAAATATAGAAAAAATTAAGGTAAGAGTTAGGCTAATGTTATGTGTACGATATGGTCTACAAACACTAGCTTTCATCATTTGTAAAGTTGGTTATTTTTTTTAGTCTAAAATCAGTTATTTGTGCCACCTATACATACGTATGTAATTTCATCCTATACTATGCTTGTTCACTCTCATGTATAACCTACTTAAACTGACGGGCGATACTGTTAAAACATCAGAAATACCTTTATTGCATGGACCATGGAGCATAGTAGGCTCCATGATTGGACCTACAAAATTTTGGATTTGGATTAATACTGCCACAATCGTGGAGATCTTCCCAGCCCCGCTGGTGAATACGGCCCTGCTGGTGAATGTGCCTGCTCGTGAATCATGTGAATATACACTGGCCAGTACTGTTGCCATAGCCCGTTAAACAGAAACAGACACAGCTGAAGGTGACAGCTAAACACGCCTCACGATAGGACGAACTCCCTGCATATATCCTACGCTGGAGTACATAATGTGCGCATTATTGCGCAGTACGCGGCTACGTCACAACCGGGTCCCCTCGTGAATATTGGGTCTCCTCTTGAACGGGCTCCTCCAATCTCCTGGCTTCGATTGCATATACCTTTCGTCTAAACGGCTGCAGGAATGATCTCTGCCCCACCGTAATAAAAATGTAGAACGGAAGGAACAGTTCGTATGATTCGATGATATTCCATTGGTTTGTCGTTTGATTGGGGGATCATCAGCGCGTGATGGATAATGCATGAATGAAAGAACGTACCGGTTCTATTTTCAGGTTGTAGTCATAGATACCTACCCCTCCCATCCCCGTCATTTTGAAATATATAATGGCATGGTTGACATAACTGCACAGTTAGAAACTAAATTATGTGACATGTTTCGCGTAATACACCGCGCGCATAATAATGTAACAGCTCATTACATTTTTGTTGCCTGTGGGTGAGATTAGATTTGGAGCTGTTTGTAAAAAGCGGAAAACGGATCGAGGCTTGGTGAATGGGGCTCCTCTTGAATGTTGGCTGGCAGCTGCCACTCAAGCATTCGGAACTCCCGAGCGGAAATCTACGAAGGGGACTGATTCAAACCGGAGATCCCCGAGAAGTTGCGAATGGTCCTGAAGGTCACAGAACCGTAACGTCACAGCAGAATTTTTTTACACGTCACAATACGACGTTATAGTGGAATTGTTAATCCGATTGTTGCATAACGTCACAAATACACATCAACAGGTCATGACATCGCCGCTACAGTGAAGGTCGGCATTATTAGAAGCCTGTCGTCAATCGGCCCAACGTTATTAGGCGACGGCGGCCAGTCTAGGTTATTTCCTGAGTAGAAAGGTGAAAGGTTACGCTTTCAAATGAGAGGTCAAACATGAAGATTGGCAAAGTAAAACTCGAGAAAAACTCTGTCAAATTCGGTCGAAAAAAGACGATTTCTCCGTTGGATTTTGACGTTTTTAAGTCGAGAAAGCCGGGGAAAAGCGCATTCTCTCGCAGTAAAACCTAATTTTGTATGCTATTTTATTTATCTTGCTATAAAACTAGAGCAAATAACACTGGAGTGTGTATTGTATTGTATTCTTATGTTTTTCTGCAAATCTCGGAAACAAACGAAATTTCTAGCATTCCAAAGACAACATATACACATTTTAACAGTTCTCACGGAATGGATCGTCAGCAGGTCACTTTTGTCAGGGAAAATAATCGGTGAAAGGGTTAATTTAAGCCCAGCTGTGAAGGGGAGTGGTTCATTGAGTTCTATGATATGATAATGAAGCCCTCTTCTTTGCCAGTGTTTGGTGTAACACTTTCTAGCCAAATGCACAAATAAATCAGATATCAGGACTTAATACCATGTTGCTGGTTTTAAAATGTGGGTGTTGACTGTCACTTTAATAGTAAGAAGCTCCAAAGAAGCAAAACTGCTGGATCTGCATTAGATCTAAGTAATGTGTTCATACATTCCATATGAATGAGTCACTGGCAATACCAGACTACTGAATATGCAAATGAGTCCTGCACTACACCGAATGAACCAATGGCAGACATACAACTTTACTATGAATCTCTGATAGGCTACATGCCAGGAAGAGTATGTAAATCAATATGAAAGTAGGCCTAATATATGCATACTTGGAGATCCCTTTTTAGAAGACTGGAAAATGGTAGAAAAATAAAAAAAAATGTAAAAAAATAATTAATGACCGGTTAGACCTGAAAGTTTCAAAGGCACAAGTAAAAAATAAAACGATCATAACCTGTAAGTTTCAAGAACTTCCTTGCAATAGTTTTCGCGATACGGCTCGGACAGACGGACAGACACACTGCTGGGGCCACAACAATACTCCTGAGCCCCGTAGGGCTGAGGAGTAAAAAATGAACTTTTCACATACACTAAATATTTCCTGCAAGCTTGCTTAAATAATTTTAAAAATAAGCAGGCCGACACTTGTATGAGGCGAGATCTAAGTGATTACTTCCTTTTGATTTTGCCCTGGTGCATTGCAATCAGTGGAGTCGTAGTCTCACTACCTTTTTTACTATTTGATTATTATTTGTGTCAAGTGTCCAAACAGTGAGGGAGATAAATTTGACCAGACCACAAACTTTCGCGCGTTGTGACAACATGAGATAATGTTACACTTCCAGGAGATGATGTCATCCATTCCATTGACGTAGGCAAGACACGACCTACACCCACCACATATCATATCAGCCAGATACTGAGCCTATTACTTACTAAAAACAGTGCCAAAATCAAAGGACATAAGCAATGCATATTTTTTAAATAGGCCATCATTCACTGATTTTCCATTCTCCTCTAAATTGATTCTTGCCAATTCATCTTTTACCACCCATTCAATCAAAACATGGCGAACCAAAATCGGTGAACGTGGGACTATCCCGAAAACATGCATCGCTTATGTTCCTTGATTTTGGCACTGTTTTTAGTAAATTATGATGTCATCTAGGTATCCTGAAAACATATGCATGACATGTTTTGGCTGTGTTCATTGACGTCACTGAAAGCATTAGGCTGCGTTATACCAACGTCAATGGAACAGAAGACATCATCGTTGTGCAAATGTAACATCATCTCTTGACATAGCTATAATTTGTTGTTCAGTCAAATTTATCTTCCTGACCTTTTTTCGGACACAAGATGGCATGAATAATATTTGAAATAGAACAAGGCAGCAAGCCAAGATGACATCACCAATTATGGTGCAACACAGCAAAATTGAGTGGAAGTGATCACATAGCTCATGCCCCCTGCAAGTGTTGGGCTGCTTAGTTTTTAATTTAAAGGAACTTATAATCAACCAAAGTGGGGAAAATTTAGTGTGAGTCATTATTTCAAAGCTATTGAAATTCTGTTGCATTTCACTTTTAAGGTGACAGATGCGACCAGGTAAACACCAAAATAAAAATACAATCAATGATTTCGTTTTTTACGGCATTTCTCACCTGATGTGTTGTCTGTTTGGTCTGTTGTCTGGTTTGTGTTGGTCTTTTCTGTTGACTTGTTCGTACTGAAAGGAACAAAATCTGATTTGTTTTTGCTTGCATCTACATACTTGAGGAAGTTCAGATCATAATAGTAATAAAACATGGCCACTTACACTTTCTCACTGCTAGAACTGTGAACTATAAACTTCAAAATTAACTATATGCAAATTGTCCATACCTGTATTCTCTGTGGACCCATTGTTTGGAGAGGAAATCTGATATCTTCTCCAGTATCTGGCTTCTGCCGCTAAACTGGGCAAACACAAAGTTTGTCTACAAAAAAATCAAACTAAAGCATTTACAACGGGTTGCAACATTTGAACTGAACAACCTGATCAGTAAAACAAATACAGCAAAAATATGCCCAAGAAAACAATCCTGTCACCTGGGTAGTCTCCCTCTATTATTAGACAGCGGAACTATTCCTATCCCCTTTCACAGCAACTGTGGGGAATAACTTCTGTACATAATATGAATAATTCATACTTTTGTACAAAATATGGATGTTTTAAATTTAATACTGGACTTGTATAAAGAATAATGCATACCTTTCCCTTGGTTGTTATGACTAGAGCATTATTCATGATGTTCCCAGTGGAAGCGTTGTCCACTTTCTCCACCAGGAGGATATCTCGTAATGGTATTATGACAGTCACCAGGCGTCTTACCTGTAAAATATGATAGATGGTTGTTATGCATGAGTGACCATTCTTCGCATCAAGCAAAGAAGCAACAAGCTCCATTGGTATGACTTGGCCCGGGACCGATTGCTTATTGATGAATGCTTCAATGGCATTGTAAAATAAGAACCTATAAATGGCATTGTATAATAAGATCCTATGAATGGCATTGTATAATAAGAACCTTTAAATGGCATTGTATAATAAGAACCTATAAATGGCATTGTAAAATAAGAACCTATAAATGGCATTGTATAATAAGATCCTATGAATGGCATTGTATAATAAGAACCTATAAATGGCATTGTATAATAAGATCCTATGAATGGCATTGTATAATAAGAACCTATAAATGGCATTGTAAAATAAGAACCTATAAATGGCATTGTAAAATAAGAACCTATAAATGGCATGTATAATAAGATCCTATGAATGGCATTGTATAATAAAGCCTATAAATGGCATTGTATAATAAGAACCTATAAATGGCATTGTAAAATAAGAACCTATAAATGGCATTGTATAATAAGAACCTATAAATGGCATTGTAAAATAAGAACATATAAATGGCATTGTATAATAAGATCCTATGAATGGCATTGTATAATAAGATCCTATGAATGGCATTGTATAATAAGATCCTATGAATGGCATTGTATAATAAGATCCTATGAATGGCATTGTTTAATAAGATCCTATGAATGGTATTGTATAGTAAGACTTTAATGGTTCAATTATTTTGAGGGAGACGGTTTAGTTTTCAATTTTCTGACAAAAGGACAAAATTCCCTACAAAGGAGATGTTTACCAGCTCTGACACAAAAGCTAGTATAAACTGTTCAAACCTGTTACAGTACTCTATAAGATAATGAAGATGACCAAAGTTACCCTGCTGGTGAAACAGAGGTAGTTCATAGAGAGGTACATCCTGCCCCAGACATGCTGCTTATTGTAGGGGGTCAACAGGGTGCACTCCACATCTCCGTCCAGCTTCTCCTGCTGGGGAAGGCGAAATGCTGACCTGCCAACAGTAATAGACTTGAATCAATGAAAATCAACATTCAGTTATTGTTCCACAGAAATGAGAACAAGAGCCCAATGGGCTTCAATATACGCCCGTATATCTGGAATTACATTGGTCCAAATTTCAAGGTTGTTTAATAGCCTTGATTCCAATTGGTAGCTCGCAATCCAGAGAAAGGTCTACAATTTTGTGCTTCTGAGAATGTAACATATATCACATCTAAAATTGAGTGATAAACTAAAATGAGCTTAACTCTTGGAAACTAGTTGACCTTGGAGTAAGAACTGAGAGCTCACATATCCCACACTGAAATCGACAATAGTCAAACACAAGAAAATAGCAGTTTTCTTGCAAATGTATTTCTTTCAGACGAGAGAATTTTTCATGACGGAAGAAGAAAGTGATGAAGTAAACCTTTGTTCTTGAGTTGATAAACAGGTATAAAGTTCATAAAGGAACCCTCTCTCCGTTAAATTAGTAAATGTATGGGGTTTTTTCACAACAGTTTAACTAAATGTAGCTGTTTCAAACATGGGAGACAACTCCACAGGACAAATGTCATATACATGTAGGGGAGAAAACTCTGAATATTCTAACCTAACACAAATAGTCAGCTAAACTTGATTCAGTTTTGGGAGACTCTGACCTTGACCTTTGACAAATTGATGTATGGCTCCTCTTCGCCATGCGAGTAAGGTATTTGATACCATTCCATACCTTGAAACTAGAGATATCGCATTGACAACAAATGTTAATGGATGAATGGACAGAACGCAACATCGCATTACATGACCTCGTCTTCGACAGGCATATGAAAATGTGACTTAATGATTTCCTGATTTTGGGGTCACAGTGACCTTGAGCTTTGACCTTGATCTAAATTTTGATACATGACACATCGTCTTCCGTCAATGTATCAATGGACACAAAAAAAATCATGATTTTTATGAATTTCATGATTTTGGGGGTCACAGTGACCTTGACGTTCGGCCTTGACCTATATTTTGGTACATGACACATCATGTCCTCCTAATGTATCTATTGACACAAAAAAAAAGTAATTTTCAAAGATTTCTTGATTCTGGAGTCACAGTGACCTTGACTGTTGACCTTGACCTAAATTTTGGTACATGACAAACGATTTTGGGGTCACACTGACCATGACCTACATTTTGGTATGTGACACATCGTTTCCCCCTAATGTATCTACTGACAGAAAAAATGTTATTTTTCATAATTTCCTGATTTTTGGGTCACAGTGACCTTTGACCTTCGACCTTGACCTATATTTTGGTATGCGACACTTCATTTCCCCCTATTGAATTCACTCACCCAAAAATTGGTAATTTTTAATGATTTCCTGATTTTTATGTCACACTGACCTTTGACCTCTGACCTCGACCTACATTTGGTATGCAATATATCGTCCCCCCCTAGGGCATCCACTTACCAAAAATTAGAACTCTAGATAGAAAACTGTCAATGATCAATGATTTCCTAATTTTAGGCAACAGTGACTTTTGACCTCTGATCTCGACCTCAATTTTGGTACGCGACACATCGTCTCCACCTAGCGTATCCACTCACAAAAAATTGCAACTGTGGATAGAAAACGTTCACAGATATAGACCGGACATGAACACTTCAGTGATTTCCTGTTTTTTAGGCCAGTGACCTTTGACCTCTGACCTTGACTTTCATTTTGGTACGCAACACATCGTCTCCCCGTAGGGTATCCACTCACCAAAAATTAGAACTGTAGATAGAAAACTGTCTCAGATATAGACCGGACACGGGGGACGGACAGACGGACGGAAACCGCCATCACATAATACGTCCGCCTTTTGGCGGGCGTATAAAAATTGAGGCGGTTATGTAAGAACTTTATCATGGCTTTGAGCAGCAGCATCATGCCTCTTGGGTAATAGAAGTTATCTCTTGTTTTCACTCCTGGGGAGGGGCGGAAGGCAGCTTTGAATTATACCACACCACCCATAGAAATTGTATTGGCCTTCTCAATGTTGTAACATGGATTGAAGGGAATTTCCACCCATGACCCATAGAATAAAAAATTTAGTGCCTTCCTCCCCTCCCATATCTTTTTAAATGGAACAGCCCTAAATCAAAACACATCAATTCAGACTGTACGTAATCAGAGCAAATAACGCATTCATGTAAGATCTCATCTATCAAAACCCAGCCTGTCTTGGATGTTTCTATGGTTTCACCCTATAAGAGAAGTAATGAACGCTTGTCATTAGCCTCTTCCATAGCACACTCTGTGGTATTAAGATACCCCCCAGTCAATGATTTGTTTGTACCTGAATATCTCACTCCGAGCTCGAGCATCCAGATCCCTCTTCAGAGAAGATATTTTCTTTCTTTTCCTATAAAACAAAAAATCACATTTTGTTATCAGGCATATTAATGTCAACATACAGCAGCATAGCTTCAAGAGCTGCACTAGACAAAGGCATAGGAAGATGATTTGCCCTGGGGGGTATGGGCGGAATGTCCCGAAGTACCATCATAGCAATACATGCCCGACAACCACCAAGGACATTTTTTTGAATTCTCAAGTTCATTTCCAGTGATCTGGAGCATTCTTAGAGGTTTCTTTCAAATAATTAGTGATTTACTAATATTATTTACTTAATTTTCATGCTTCAATGCATGGAAATTATACATTACAGCAACAATTAATGTTCGTCTGCCGAGTTGTCAACTCTAAGTCACCCCCTCAGCCTCCCCCCATGCCTATGCCAGACCATGTGTTAATAATCGCCATAATCAGAAAATGTGAAAGACTAAATTCACTTAGTCCTACATATTGAGAGAAAAAATGTATATCAGTTATGCTCTATCCTCTTTAAAATTTAAAGTAAATGCAGCACAGAAGTAATCAGAGATTAAGCACAGAATGACACGCCTATCCCCTCCAGGCTGCAGGGTAAAAGTATGACAGTTCAAATTTACATAATGGTAATCACTCCCAATGTAAGTATTCTTAGTCCTGCCAACACTATTGCACTATACAGCATATACTGATGCTGACGATGAAGGGCCATAACTCTTGGAAAATCTCAAATTCCAGACCGGAAGAGCGAAACAATATTTCTTCATGCACATAGTCCATTTTCTCCATGCAAGAATTAGGTGAGAATGTACTGTACTTACTTTGATCTGAACCTGATAGAATGATCCTCCTCAAAACCTTCCTCTGATATTAATCTGAAGAAATAGAATTCCAGAAATCAGTACATGTACATGAAGAAATCAAGGAGGGTGATGCTAACATTACCACATGCCAAAACGAAAATTGAGACAGCCAGTCTTTCATATGTTGTCGTACATATTGTCCAGAACAATGACAGAAAATATAATAAGTGAACACAGGCATGGTTGATCTTGATAGCTTACTGGGCTTGAGTACCTGATGATTCCATGAAATACTCTGAGAATTGCCAGTTGGATTTAAATAGCTGGGGTTGCCCTCACTGCCCTAGTATGTTCGCTCTTCTGTGAAGGAATGCAAACCCTCATCCTTGACATATAGTATTGTACGTATCAGCCTCTACTTCGGACAGTGTAGGGACGGTCAGTGAATCGCTTAATTGGGTTTTCATACATGTCGTTGAGAATGTTTTCAAGCCCAGATTGAAACTACCATTGAGGTTTCCCTGAATCAGTCCAGACAAGACTGACAAATTGACTATGCACAGTTGGAACTACATGTACGTGTTATCGATTTAACTGAGTAGATTTCGATTTTAGCCCACTTCCTGTAAAATATTTGCCTTCATTTTTTCTGTCAATTACTACCTTTTCATAATTTACTGCCCAAACCAAAATTGTAAAATTCTCCACTGCTACATTCGATCAAAGAAATTGCAAGGATACTACATTGTACATTCATTGGTTATCGAGAATAATGTGTGGACACGAGGCAGGGGTCCTATTTTGTATGTTCATTCCAATATTGGTATCCTAATTCGTAGATGAGAAAATGACAAAAAAAGTTCTACACAAAAGTACAGCATTACACAGGATCGACAGTAGCCTACTTATTTGATACTGGCATTTCCATACTTACTGCCTCATCGCCATGTTTGCTAACTGTTCCATCAACTTGTACGTCTCACTGCTGTTGAAGAACATAGAATAGAAGTGCTGGAAAGAAAGATAAAATCCAAATGTTAATTCAAATAGTTGTATCACCATGATCACTTTAACAGTTGTCACCCCTCGCTGGAAATAAGATTATGCAACTTTCACTTTAGATCTAGGCCTGCTTGTTCTTATACAGTGGTTACAAGAAAATGATGATAGACAGATAAATGGACATATAATCCTCATAATACAATTATGACGTTCTGGTCAAACAGTAGAAAGTGGACCATACCTGTGTTTCTCTGGTGGAAACTTCAATACTGTCAGGGAAGAACATCTTATTACCTCTTTCAAGTTTCTGTAGGATAAAACATAATGGACTAAACTGACAGTCTAAGGGCAGGCCTACCAATAGTGTAAAGATCAAGAAATAAGTTTACATAATACTCAGTGTAATAGGTTTTCAACATGCATCAGTGTGGGTCATAAATTCTGTAGAATAGATTACCTATACTGTCTCAAGTCCACACTGTGAATATAAAATTCTATTCAGCAATAAATATTTAATAAATTTTCATTTGTTCATTAAAGTGATCGTAAACCCTCAAGTAAAGTTTCCATCAAAAGAGAGACCATTGCGAACAGTGTCGGAAAATATTTATTTTAATTTTTTACGATTTTATTACACAGAGTAAACTACAATTAAAGCATGGTATTCTATGGTGGTCTGCTGCAATCAAATTTAGATCCATTGACGTCACACTGCCTTAATACATATATTTCAAACTTTGTACTTTCCAATGCTTGATTCATTTTTGGGGCTATCAGCTCGCTGACAACATCCAGCTCGCTTCTTTTGGGCATTTGCTCCGGGCACACCCGGACATTTTCGCCCCAAACCATTCAAAATTTCACAAGCCAGCCGATACTTCTCTGAGCAACTACGCTACGTCTAAGCCGCATCAATACGACAAGCGTACAGATGGTGTCCACGGCTTGCATTATTGTTGTCATTCTTTGAGAGGCCACACTATCCGTCAGAGGCACCACCAGGTGACCAACTCGACAAGTGTTCTCAGAGGGTGATGACAATACTTTCGGAACCAATCAGACTTTCCCGCTAGCTGAGCCTGCCCCAAAACTTTGCCAAAGGATTCTTTAAATAAATAATATCATTTTAAATCATATTTCACGTTCTTTGAAGTTGTTTCACTAATTTAAAACAAATGGTAATTTGGTGTGGTTTGTGAAGCAACTCCCTGCTGCAGCCTTCCAGTTCATTCTGTGGCATGACCATAAATCTTGACCAGGGGTCTACCCTTCTTAATTTCTGTACATTCCATCTTCTCATTTTATAGCCTTGCTCGTGGGAACTGAATCACTTTCTCAGCGAGTTAGCAAGCACACTGGTCGTGTTGTTAGTTGGCAGAGTAACTTTCAATTTCCCACCCACTCACTCCATCTCATCTCCTAGATTATACATGTATGTAATTTTCTTTCAGCACCATCCATCGGGGCAGGTTTCAGGTCTATTTAATTGGGCATTTGCTCCGGGCACACCCGGACATTTTCGCCCCAAACCATTCAAAATTTCACAAGCCAGCCGATACTTCTCTGAGCAACTACGCTACGTCTAAGCCGCATCAATACGACAAGCGTACAGATGGTGTCCACGGCTTGCATTATTGTTGTCACTTCTTTGAGAGGCCACACTATCCGTCAGAGGCACCACCAGGTGACCAACTCGACAAGTGTTCTCAGAGGGTGATGACAATACTTTCGGAACCAATCAGACTTTCCCGCTAGCTGAGCCTGCCCCAAAACTTTGCCAAAGGATTCTTTAAATAAATAATATCATTTTAAATCATATTTCACGTTCTTTGGAGTTGTTTCACTAATCAAACTTTGTATGTACTTTCCAATGCTTGATTCAAGCTTAAGGTATGTATACTTTGAGTTTCAACACAGACTCACTGTTCCAATGTGCATGTTCCAAAATCGGGGAAATTAAATGCAAGTTTCAAATTGACTTGACACTCATGAGTCACTATCTCCCACATTTTGGTGAAACATGCACATTGGAACAGTGAGTCTGTGTTGAAACTAAAAGTATACATACCTTAAGCTTGAATCAAGCACTGGAAAGTGCATACAAAGTTTGAAATATATGTATTAAGGCAGTGTGACGTCACTGGACCTAAATATGATTGCAACAGACCACCATAGAATACCATGCTTTAATTGCAGTTTACTCTGTGTAAAAAAAAAGTAACAAATTAAAATAAATATTTTCCCACACTGTTTGCAATGGTCAATAAAAATTGATGCAAACTTTACTTGAGGGTTTACGATCACTTTAACGATTTGTTGAAGAAGTGTTTGTGGCATTACATGTATACCTGTATGAGTGATGCAGAATTCAAGCAATAAAATGACAGATTGATAAATTTAATGACAGAATGATCAATTTTAAGAGACAATTTTCCCTGACTTACTCAAACTAGTTGGTAGGAACAACAGACAAAACCTGTTGTGTAGTGAAGCCCATTGCTCAATAACCAAAATAGTGTAGGGTATTAGATCCATATCTATAACTCAGGATAACATTTTGATGTACCAGTATGTAATACACATTGTGCATGCATGCCATTCGAGAGCAGGTCACCAGACAAGCAAGCAGCAATAAAACTGGTATTTCCATATGTACAATAAAACTGGTTCAAACCAGTAAAGGCCTGTGCTAGAGTCTACATGACTGCCAGCAGGGTCTCTAGCCCTGCGCTGGAGGATAATAAAGTGTAGGATACATTTGATTTGGAGCTATATAGGCAGAAACCATACTGACCGTGATATCTGTCCATCTCATAATCATTTTAGCCTCTTTGCCCATTAGAAAGGAGTAGAAGCAGAGGTGATTGACACTCAGGTATAGCCAGCCTTGACGAGGTACCTTCCCCTTCCAGTAACTACATGAATAGTCTGTCAACACAATGTAATACATGCTAGAGATCTTTACTGTGTTTGTTACCGGTATAATTGCTGTTTGTTATATACTGTTTCAATTTTAATACACATGAAAGCAGGTTATCACGGTGCAAGTAAAACTTTCGAAACCGTAGGGCCGAGATATTATATTATGTGACGACAATCGGTAAATAACAGAAAGAGGGCAGGTTAAGCCAATTTCAGAATCAGAAGGTGATTTGTTCTAAATTGTCACCCCATTCAGATGAACTATGTTAAATTGCATATCCCCATCAAATCAGCAAATCAATGAGCAGAAGACATTGAAATAATAATGAATGCATTGCTTAAATATGTTGCAGATAACCAAAACACATCGTTGATAGACTACACACACACAACAGATTCTAAACCACATTGTTTCATGTAGGTAAAACTTTCTTTGCAACTGGAAATATGTTGCAAAAAACATACACATGCACATGTAGAGATACTGTATACAGGCAACTTACAGTTGACAAGTTTCTCCTCTTTGGGCATGTTGAATAGTTTGTGAAATTTTCGGGTGGCCGTCTTGAACCTTTCTGTTTCATCATCTGCGAAATGAAGTGAACAGTTTCACAATGTGTACAAGTTGTAAGGTTCTGAAGTGAACAACAGAATTTCATGAGTAAAAAGTTTCACAGTTAAGGAAAGTCAGTCAACTTATTTAAAACTGAACACATCCAGGAAACTATAATATAGTTGCATGTACAACACATCTACAAACCTTTTTTAAGCTTACAAAAGCAGATACATTGACAAAGCATGTCACATGAAGACATTCAATATATAGTGGAATGAGCTGATCCATTGGGCAGGAAACTTAATATAGATCAACCAAAAGTTCAACCTCAAATGCTATTGTAAGGTCAAAACCATGATACATGTAACTGCCATAGCCTGTTTTGGTTGTAATCAAGTTCAATTTCTATAAAGTGATATGTTTTGGATCATTATCCAATATTATATTGTACTTATGACAATAGACAATCCAGCAGGTGCTAGTCATGTTAGCATGAACTCGACATATTAGCTTTTGTTCTGTTTACCAATGTTTACGGACACTAGAATGTAGAACAAGTATTGATTTAAATTCATCATCGATTTTCATAGACATCAGAATAGCAACTGTATTCATATACATGTAAATGTCATGCATGTAGGTTAATTTTTAACATTCAAAACTGATACAATGCAACACACAACTTGGTTACAATTAAAAGACAAAATTTTACAAGGTTCAATTTTCATTTACTGGTGAAGAATTTATTATGCTGTGGAAATTTATGAACATGAATTTAGAAAATCAGAGAGTTATCCATAAAATATTACAGAACTGGTGCTGGCTCAGTTACACACTGAATGTGATTGGAATGGAAATGAGGAATTTATAGATAATGACAGCTGATTATATCCAATCTGTGTGAATATGCAAACTTTGACCCCTAACAATGACCACTCAGATCTGCCATATCATTCTACTGCTTATTCCCCTAGCTTCTGTCTGGGTATAGTGGCAGTGTATACTGTTCAATGACTGGTCATACCAAATGGTACATGTATAACCAGTAAGACAGGGTAATAGGATTGTAGAGTTACCTTCCTGTGGAAGCTCCTTATTGGCATAAAGACTTTCTATTTTACAGCGAACAAATTCAGTGGCATCCTCCTCACAGTCAAATGCACCTGAAAAGGTGTATCAAGAACAACACTGCTAATTAATTTGTATCCCGTGTAATGTCTGATACAAAGAGATTATGATATACCTATTTCCATATCGGCACTGATATCAGCCCGAGACCCACATATAAGCCATCGGACCAAAGGCCCTAGGGCTGTTATAGGGGGTCGAGGGCTGCCAGGGACGATATGGAAATGCGTACATCATAATATATTTATCACCTATTTATAGATGAATGATAGCATTGTAATTGACAAATCAAGCAGGCATAAAAAATATTTTTACTTGAAACTATTTCATCGAAAATTGGACACTCAGTAAAATGTAGTCACTGTTGCGAAAATTCTTTCGTCACATTTTGATGATACACAACGTTAGAGCGCGATATATATATAGTCAGTAATAGTTCAGAATTCAAGACCGATTATCAGATGATTACGCATACCTAGTAGAATTTTAATACCTAGCAAGATCTAGGTGAAAAGCACAAAAATGCGATCTGCCAGACTGAAGAGAGAATATGACGATTCCATCCAGTCTGGAAAGCACTCCTGTGTGCGATATCAGCCGAAGGGTGGATAACACGATACCAAAGGAGCTGGTATGATAAGATGGCATATTTTGGCCTATACCTGATGCAGTTGACATGTTTGAAATGGACAAAATGAAATGTCCTAAAAATAATTGTGTTTTTATGTAACAGTCAGCTAGAGAAGTGCATGTACACAATATGTGAAAGTTCTAGCTCGCTTGCATACATATATTTTCTCTTGCGATTGCATTAAAACAAAATTATTTTGAAGACATTATTTTCTCGATTTTAACCACATCACATATAGGTCAAAATGCAGCATTATCATACCATCTCATTTGGAAAAAATCAGTAATGTCATTTTATTTTTATTCGTTTTTATTTTTTTGTTGTTGTGGAAATGGAATTTTTATTCAGTTGGCTCCAGATGACGCAACCCATGGGAATATGTGGATGGAATGCAACCTTAATTGGTATCTTGTGGAATATGCCATCCACACAACATACTCAGAAAGAATCCATTGAGTTATTATCTGGAACGAAATCCCAGTTGGCACCACCTATGGGCATATGTAAATGAAACAACAAGCGACATATTGTGGCAAAGTATACACATAATGTGCTTGTGAAGAATCAATGAGAGCGCAGAAAAACAATTTTTGCCTCTAGATTGTGCCACCTTTGGGTGCGAATCGACGTAATACAATCCCAAGTGACATTTTGTGGCAAGACATCCACATACAGTACAGTCCAGAAAAAACTTTACATTAAAACGCGAGCATGATGCGAGAAAATCGAGATTAGAATTGACTGAGTGTTCAAGTTAGCGAGACTGTTGCAGGACTATCATGCGCTCTCAACGCATCTATGTTTTTTGAGAATGCGGTCAAATAAAAAAAGAGACTTGATTTGCAAAATGTTTGGTTGAGTGACATTTCTGAACACACGTCAAAAAT
Source organism: Hanleya hanleyi (assembly GCA_036873755.1). Classification (NCBI taxonomy): domain Eukaryota; kingdom Metazoa; phylum Mollusca; class Polyplacophora; order Lepidopleurida; family Hanleyidae; genus Hanleya; species Hanleya hanleyi. The sequence continues at coordinate 41,865 of JAVTVY010016952.1, read as the reverse complement.
TTTCATAGGCATGCCTGTGTTTTTTGTCATCGCATCAACAGTTTCGGAAGTCGTGCATGGAAAAAGGGAATAATATATTTACATAATTGCACTTATCGTGGCACATTTAAATTCCAACTTTCATCTTCAACGATGGGACACAGTAGCCTGTAAGACTCTTTCGAGATGTTAGAGGGATCTATCGAGAATATGGGCATTTATTGTAGAAACTCGCGCTTGGGATAATCGAGCAATCTTTTGCGGTCACATCAGATTTATGTAGCGATGCATTTTATTTTGTTAGAGATGCGTTAATTTAATCTCTTCACGCGACTGATTTATTTCTGACTGTCAACGGAAATGACATGCGCATTTGCCGATTTGGCGGATGCGTGTGTAATATATTCAGTCGAGATTTTGTTCTTGTTTTGACGCGACTCATACGCAATTCTCTGTTAGGGCTATGAATTATACTCGCGTTTATGTTCTTGTTTTGTCTCGTCTCGTTTAAAGACAAGTCTTTTTTGCACTGTACTGTACCAAGTTTGGAAAGAATCTGTTCTAATTTTGTTGTCCGGAAACAAATTTGAAGTTTGATTGATATCCACATACCAAATTTGGAGAAAACGTAATTATTAATAAGTCATTCAATGAGAAGGTCAACTTTAAACACTCATTATCCCATCCAGTGATTTTAAAATCTGTACAGTCACTGTCTCTGTGAAAATTTATTCATCAATGGAACACTGATCCACTAAGTTCCTTATACGGTCATAGTGTACACAAGAATGAATGAGTATAAATGAGTTGTATGTGAGTGAGTAGGAGTTAACATCCATTGCAGCAATTCTTCAATCATATAATGACAGTGCCTACATTTGTCAGGAAACGAGATTTCCCATATTTCCTATTATCATGATTATCCGGGATACTGATCAGTACAGCAATATGACTGAACTAATCACTGTATGTACCGTACTATAGATGCAAATACGAATATGTAAATCAGTACAGAGATCATACACTGAATCAATGGAGAGAAACAATCCTGCAAATTTTTGTGCTGAAATGCTCTGGATAGATTTCTGTGATCTTGCCCGACTCATGCCTTACTGTTGCCAGACTTGTGTAGTAACCTAGGCTGTGCTCTATGCTATGGTACAATACTCCTGTAGGTCACATGAAGCTTAGACTGCCAATGGAAAACATTCGAGCATATGCATAATGGTCATGAGATAAACTTATACATCTGGGCATATATCGCTACATGTATTTATACAGACAAAGGAAGTATTGAACATGTTAAATATCTTACAGAGCGTTTGAAGCAGGTTTTTCTCCAGCCAATCCCAGTCTTTGACGACATCTCTCCTGTTGTTGGCCACAGACACAGCTAAAATGTACATAAAAGGAATCTGTACTGTGCATGTTTATTGCAAAATTTTGGTGAATTTCATGTTCTGAATTGGAAGATTTCAGTTTACACTGGCCTACAAACAGGTTTGATCTAAACTATAGCTTTGTGAATCTGGAATCATGCAACAATGTACATACAACAGCCATAATTGCAATCTATAATTCACGTATAACACTGATTCAGTGTTAGAAATAAGCATATTCAACGTTATCCATCATTTCTGAAAATTTGATCAGACATAATGCTTCAACATAGGCAGGATAATAAGCACTTTTGATCGGACATGGGTCAAATTTCCATCAGACATGTCAACACTGACGGAGATGATATGCATTGGTTACTCTTGTCACTACAATACACCTTGAGGCACATTGTAACAGAATAGACCTGAAATCCGAATGTGTCTTGGCACACTGATCAGTTCAAACCAACTAGAATATAGAAATATAATAGTTCTATAAGTATAATTGTGGTCTCATGGTTTGTTCGGTTTAAATGATCGGTACTGACAAGCAAGTTGTTGATTTTTGACCAGGCCCTGTTACTTACAATAGTAAACTTCTGAATTGGGAGTTTGGTGTAGTATTCTGTATGGCAGAGTCTGAAAACAAAAAGAGAAAAATTCAACTGGAATATCACAATATTACACACATGTGCAAGTCTTAAGTGAATCCACTATTCCCTTTAACGGTAATAACCATACCTAAACGGTCAAGTCTGTCAAGTACAGTATCCAGTGTTCCACCAGCATACCTTATTGTCAAGTACAGTATCCAGTGTTCCACCAGCATACCTTATTGTCAAGTACAGTATCCAGCGTTCCACCAGCATACCTTATTGTCAAGTACAGTATCCAGTGTTCCACCAGCATACCTTATTGTCAAGTACAGTATCCAGTGTTCCACCAGCATACCTTATTCTCAAGTACAGTATCCAGTGTTCCACCAACATACCTTATTGTCAAGTACAGTATCCAGTGTTCCCACCAACATACCTTATTGTCAAGTACAGTATCCAGTGTTCCCACCAGCATACCTTATTGTCAAGTACAGTATCCAGTGTTCCCACCAACATACTTTATTGTCAAGTACAGTATCCAGTGTTCACACCAGCATACCTTATTGTCAAGTACAGTATCCAGTGTTCACACCAACATACCTTATTGTCAAGTACAGTATCCAGTGTTCCCACCAACATACCTTATTGTCAAGTACAGTATCCAGTGTTCCCACCAACATGCCTTATTGTCAAGTACAGTATCCAGTGTTCCCACCAGCATACCTTATTGTCAAGTACAGTATCCAGTGTTCCCACCAACATACCTTATTGTCAAGTACAGTATCCAGTGTTCGCACCAACATACCTTATCGTCAAGTACAGTATCCAGTGTTCCCACCAACATACCTTATTGTCAAGTACAGTATCCAGTGTTCCCACCAACATACCTTATTGTCAAGTACAGTATCCAGTGTTCCACCAACATACCTTATTGTCAAGTACAGTATCCAGTGTTCCACCAACATACCTTATTGTCAAGTACAGTATCCAGTGTTCCCACCAGCATACCTTATTGTCAAGTACAGTATCCAGTGTTCCCATCAACATACCTTATTGTCGAGTACAGTATCCAGTGTTCCACCAACATACCTTATTGTCGAGTACAGTATCCAGTGTTCCACCAACATACCTTATTGTCAAGTACAGTATCCAGTGTTCCCACCAACATACCTTATTGTCGAGTACAGTATCCAGTGTTCCACCAACACACCTTATTGTCGAGTACAGTATCCAGTGTTCCACCAACATACCTTATTGTCAAGTACAGTGTCCAGTGTTCCCACCAACATACCTTATTGTCGAGTACAGTATCCAGTGTTCCACCAACATACCTTATTGTCAAGTACAGTATCCAGTGTTCCACCAACATACCTTATTGTCAAGTACAGTATCCAGTGTTCCCACCAACATACCTTATTGTCAAGTACAGTATCCAGTGTTCCCACCAGCATACATGTACCTTATTGTCAAATACAGTATCCAGTGTTCCCACCAACATACCTTATTGTCAAGTACAGTATCCAGTGTTTCCACCAACATACCTTATTGTCAAGTACAGTATCCAGTGTTCCCACCAACATACCTTATTGTCAAGTACATTATCCAGTGTTTTCACCAACATACCTTATTGTCAAGTACAGTATCCAGTGTTCCCACCAACATACCTTATTGTCAAGTACAGTATCCAGTGTTTCCACCAACATACCTTATTGTCAAGTACAGTATCCAGTGTTCCACCAACATACCTTATTATCAAGTACAATATCCAGTGTTCCACCAACATACCTTATTATCAAGTACAGTACCCAGTGTTCCACCAACATACCTTATTATCAAGTACAATATCCAGTGTTCCCACCAGCATACCTTATTGTCAAGTACAGTATATCCAGTGTTCCACCAACATACCTTATTGTCAAGTACAGTATCCAGTGTTCCCACCAACATACCTTATTGTCAAGTACAGTATCCAGTGTTCTCACCAGCATACCTTATTAGTATCCAGTGTTTCGACCAGCATACCTTTGTCAAGTAGTATCCAGTGTTCCCACAAGTATACCTTATTGTCAAGTACAGTATCCAGTGTTTTGACCAGCATACCTTATTGTCAAGTACAGTATCCAGTGTTCCCTTTTATTGTCAAGTACAGTATCCAGTGTTTCCACCAACATACCTTATTGTCAATGTCAAGTAAAGTATCCAGTGTTCCCACCAGCATACCTTATTGTCAAGTACAGTATCCAGTGTTCCCACCAGCATACCTTATTGTCAAGCCCAGTATCCAGGGTTCCCACCAGTATACCTTATTATCAAGCACAGTATCCAGTGTTCCCAGCAACATACCCTATTGTCTGAAAGCACAGTATCCAGTGTTCCCACCAACATACCTTATTGTCAAGTACAGTATCCAGTGTTCCTACCAGTAGACCTGTGATGCCACCTCCGCCATAACCTTTTCTCTTCTGTAGCAAGAAATAGGGGTTTGCACGTTCTGTCACCCTGCACAGTAGAAAGGTAGAAACTGTAAATGATCCCTGAAGTACAAAATGTACACAGCAACGTGTGACCTAGCCAGCTCTAGGCTTTACCTGTGAATTTCTGTGTAGTAGATCGTTTCTCCTCAAGCAATATCTGTAACTAGTGATATCTGCCAAATTTTCTGCTTCAACTTGACAAAATATTCATTAGGATAGGCCTACTGAGGCAACTTTGGTTCTTCCCTCAAATAGTACGGTAATTCCTCTATAAATCGATCACCGGAAGTGATATTTGAGATGATAAAATAGAGGGGCGATCGATTTATTGCAAATCCGGTAAACCCGAAAGTCGGCATTCAATGTTACCATGGAATGAACCAGCAAGTGTCCATGCAGTTTCCAACACTGAACTGTTTCAAATTCTATTCATGCAGCCAATTTTATTTTTAAAAACATTCTTTAGATCCTGTTTGTGATGCTTGTAAAATAAGCTAAACAATTTCAGAACAATGGAAGAGTGGAAATCTGTTCTTTCCATTGGCAGCTCTGCTGCCATGCATGCCTGTAGTGGCAATTAACGTTTCAAGAACCTTCTTTTATTCATTCGTCTAACATGTGTACTAACATTCCCGATCTAGTTTATCCTGTATTTTTAGCTTTGTGAAAATAGTTTTGACATCGTTAAGAACAACAACAACTCTTCGAGTGAGTGAGTGTTGTGTTTCCTTTCTAAATTGTTTAGTTTTAGCTTTTTTCAATTTATGAGATATTCATACCATCATTATGCTAGAGAAAATCGACATATATGAATCCCTGGTCAACAAGTCTACATTAGCATTGCATGTGATAACATTTTTATTACAAACGGGATCTACTAAAAAAGCGGGGGTGATTGATTATTACAACTTCCGATCGTATTTTCCTACAAAATTCGCGGGTGATCAATTTCCGATAGGGTAATCGATGTATTAGAGGAATTACCACAGGATAATTTGATGCATTCACATTATCTACAATACTATTTGTATTTCCAATAACAAACTTCAGAAAAATTGGGTAGGTAAGCAGGATTTTTTTGTTTATTTTTTTTATTGCTTTTATTTTAGTTTTTGTCAATTTTCGACCTTTTTGTATAGGACTTCATGGAGTACTGCTGAAAATATAGAAATAAAAAAAAATCAACCCAAATTTTTTTTTTAACTGAAAAATATCTGGGTAGGTTACTGGAAACAGAAATATTATTCAGTGTGGATGGCCTTAACTAATTTATAGGCCTGTAGTTTTGTTAATTTATTCATCTGAAGATATAATTTATTGTGTATATGAATATAACATATGTAGGTAAAATAGGTAGGCCCTATTCCCTCTCTGTGCTATATCCACCCATTGTATGTTTTATTTATGGACAAAAATATACAGATAATGTGTATTTTCCAATGACGCTCATGGATAGAAAGTGCATTCTCTACATAATGAGGAAATGCATGAAAACGGAAACAGGAATGAGACACTTCACATGTTTATCTGTTTTCAGGTATCTCTGTTGCACTTTAAGACTTTCTCTCCAAGAGTTGTTACTTGGCATTGGTAAAATGTGCAACAGAAATATCTGAAAATAGATAAACAGTGAAGAGTCTCATTTCTGTTTCTTCATCAACTGTTGTGTTCACTCATTTCTGCGTTATGGAGAGAAAGCACTTTCTTTTCGTGAGCGCCACTGGTATATCACAATATATATGTATATTTTCTTCCATGAATAGTGAGTGAACAGTAGGGTTTAATGTCGTTTTCAACATTGTTTCAGTCATATCACGACGGTGCCTGCATGTGCCAGAACATGAGAGTGCTCACAGTTCCTATTACCCTGGACACTGATCAGCCCAGCTAGTACATACCATGGTTAAATATAGTGGAGAGATGAAGTACCCTTGCATGTGTTATATTCATATACATAATAAATAGTAACTTCATACATTGTATAAATAAACGAGAGATCCTGAAGGATCTTGGCGCCCACCATTGTCCGGTAATTGTAAGCTAACAAGACAAGAGGATCTTTTTGTCCATTGTTACTAACAAACGACTGATTTGTAATTTTGTTGGCAGAATTTTGAATTTGAGCGAAAAAGATCAAAAAAGGGACACTGGAAAACACCAAGATATTATCTTTCTAAGTTTCAGGAGTTTCAAGATTTCTAGAAACTGTACTTGATGTCGGTTGTTATAGAACAAGTCACCAAATCTGAGAAAGATCCATGCAGTAGTTCCTGAAAAATCGCGATAACAAAGTTTCATGGGGAAATCCAAGATGGCCGCCTTGTGGCACATATTGGATTTTCGAATCGGACCAGAAAAGGCATCTTGCACAACTGGACCACAAGGGGAACCCGGCGAACCTGTGTACCAAATTTGAGAAAGATCCAAGAAGTAGTTCCTGAGAAATCACGATAACAAATTTTCATCGGGAAATCTAAGATGGCCATATATATTGGATTTTCGAATCGGACCGAAAAAGGTATCTTGCATAACTAGACTCCAAGGGGAACCTGTGTAGCGAATTTGACAAAGATCCATGCTGTACTTCCCGAGAAATCACGATAACAAAGTTTCATGGGGAAATCCAAGATGGCTGCCTGGTGGCCATATTGGATTTTCAAATCGGACCAGAAAATGTATCTTGCAAAACTAGACCCCAAGAGGAACCTGTGTACCAAATTTGAGAAAGATCCATGCAGTAGTTCCTGAGAAATCGTGATAACAAAATTTCATGGGGAAATCCAAGATGGCCACCTTGGATTTTCGAATTGGACCAAAGAAGGTATCTTGCACAACTAGACCCCAAGGGGAACCTGTGTACCAAATCTGAGAAAGATCCATGCAGTAGTTCCTGAGAAATCGAGATAACAAGAATTGTTTACGGACGTCCGGACGGACGAAAAGTGATTTGAACTAATGATTTGGCTAATGAACAAAACCACAGGTGGACATTTTTTGTTACTCACCCTGTATAGTTATCACAGACATGCATATACGGAGAAACGAAAATACACTACCCAGAAATTTGCAGGCGAGCTGAGAGCGAGTCATGCTTCACTGCACTCTACATCTGAGACATGATATCGGGAAGCCCCAATTGAATAAATTTGGTCTTCTTTTCAATTTTGCAAAACCCCAGAACAGATCCATGAGGTTTGCAGGCCCTATGGAGCTCTTTCTCGTGAGCAAACTTGATTTTAGGAAACCCAAATGGGTTACCTAAATCTCTTGTTTTAACATGTCTCTGAATGCGCATACATACAGGTTACCTTGAGGATACTTATGGAAACACAAATGGTTACCATGGCAAATATAACATACAGTAACACCCCTGCCAGTATGATTCTAGATTCCTTATATTGATTATTCAGAAGTATAGATTGAGGAAAGTTCTGTAGGTGTGGGGTCTATATGTGGGTGATCCGTGGGCTACGCTGATAAACAGCTTGTATCACTGACGTCCCTGCTCTCCTTGTTCTCCCGCTGACTCACATCGCATATTTCGCGCCTCTTGGCCGTAAGGGGGCGCTTTGCACAGGTCAACCACCAATGACCAATGAATATCACTCTTATGGAAGAGTCTTGTTCCGCTTTGTTTATCATGGCAACTAACATCGGGCATCTGCCACCTTTTCTCTCAGTGGGTGAGAGGTCTTTCGGCCAGTCACCATTAAATGTTTCCATCAAATTACGGCGCTAAGCTGCCAAGATTAGTCTCTCGGTAACAGTAATAACTTACCCAGCGTATATGACATCTAATGAGTGATAACTGTGTGAAAAAACCGCGAGAAACTAGTGAACTATTTGTTCACAATCAACTGTGAATTAAAGCAATATGAGTTGTCTCCCTCTTCAAACGTTCATATGTCGTTAACGGCAAAACTAACAATAAACGGACGGCAAAACAGAACTAATTACTTTAATTTCTGAGTTAAGAGTGAACAGATTTTTGGATAACTTCCTCCATTGTTTTGTAAGGTTCGTAAACTGATTGCAAACATTTGATCACCGATACTTCAAATAATTAACAAATAATTCCCTGTAAATGTTGTTAATATCCCACTGATAAGACCAAGCTTTATCATCATGAGTATATAAGGAGATCACGCTGCCTACATTGGTAACGTAAAAACATCGTTCAATTGTTTCAGATTTTGAATTGAATGTTGACTGTTAATAAAGACGGGGGAAAAGTTCCTTTGAGAGATGCGGTAAGAGGGGTTGTCGATGTCAAATTATTGGCATGGCTCCCACATTACGTGTGAGTCGTGATCTCACTATTAGGCATGACTGTTTAGAATGTGAGTGTGGCGTAATTTCGATCACGTGAGGTAGTTTAGCCAATCATGGTTACCCTTACCAAAGACGAATACATTATATTTGTCTTCCGAATGTAATATTGTTTTGTGGTAGTTTTATGGTAGTTTTGTGGTCACAATGGATTGTGAATACAATGTTCTGATTTGTTCTCATGTTAGACTTTTGGGATTCATTGTATTCGGAATGTCTTCGAACACCGATTGTATTCCGACTGTGTGTATATGCGCCGAAATATTTAAATTAGATTTGTATTCGAAGGTTGTTTAGCGGTTGAACCACAATGCAGAACCACAATTGAGATCGATGGACTAATTGCATGATTGTATTCGAATACTAATGGAATCATGTATTTCGAATACAATCACTGAATACAATACCATGCAACTGATGTATATAGCCTACAGGGCAAATCATCATCAAGGTATGCATGCAGTAACAATTTTTAAGCACACAATTGAGAATTTATTTCAGATATGAACTGGATTATTAATATTTTCCTCTCACGTACGCTGAGAAATTGTTTGGGAGAATTAAGATTGAAGAACAGTATTTGAAATAAACTACAGTAATAAATCAATGATAATTGTGAGCGGGGTCTTGTGAGCAACCAGTATGGCATCTGATGTACAGGATTTATGCACAAGAAGTGAAAAGTAATAGGACCCAAATGTCATGATCAAATTTGTTTGAAGTTTTGGTTAGGTTTTTGTTAGGGTTAGGGTTTTGCTAGGGTATGTTTGGATCATCGTCGCCGTGTGATCAATAAGGTTAGGTGCGACGTTAAATTTCAAACAACCAACCAACCAAATGTCATGATATGATTTAAAAGATTGTTGAAATTAAGCAAGTTAAATCACACTCACTCAATGGTCAAATTGTTTGATTAAGTTTATTAACTATTTCTTTGTATACATTATAAGGTTTATGCTTACTGTCTGTCCCAGATAATATATCCGAGACGTTTTCGACGATATTCCGGAGACAATTGATTGGAGGATATTGAAACTTCACACAGGAGATAAACTAAAAAGTACCAATTTTATTCCAAAGTATCAAGAAAATCCTTCCAGTAGTTCTCAACAAATCGCGAAAACAAGAATTACATGGGAGATAGGTTATGTTTTGACGTCATGACGGCAAGCCTGCATGTTATGACATCGGCAGATCAACGTTATCGTAGACCTAAAATAACATGGTAGGTATTGGTGATTTTCGTCAATTCCCAACAGATTTTAATGAAATATGGGGGAAAAATTAGTATTTCTTAGTTGATATACTGTGTGAAGTTTCAATGCTGTACGATAAATTGTCTCCGAAATATCACCGAAAACATCTCGGAATATATTAGCTGGGACAGACAGTAATTTTGTCACAAGATCGAACAACTGCAATTTTTGTGAGAATATAAATCTAAATAGGCCAATTAAATGAGCTTTTTAAAAATAGTTTTGAAGATAGTGTAAATCTACAATCACAATATACTGGTCTATACCAGCATCAAGTTCTGTAAGAAAAAATACTGATCTCAATAACCTATCAACTTTAACTGGGTTTTAGATAATCCATACCATTTAGTGATTTGAAGAAATTGTATCTTTGCTGGATGTATAGTTTTTTTCTGTCTCTCTCCCTGCAGTGCAGTACATGTAACAGATCTACTGTCTCACATTACAATGCGACATTATTTTCCCACAGTATCTGTATGTAATTTGTGCATTTTTATTCTGAAATTTGAGAGAAAACTGTTCAGAATCAAAGAAAATCTCCAATACCTCGCAGGTTATTTTCAAAGCACAATGACGTTGGCGTTGCAATGTTTTAACATTGAGGTATTGGAGATTTGTTTTGATTCTGAATAGATTTTCTTCAAATTTCAGAATAAAAATGAAAAAATTACATATAGATGCTGTGGGGAATTTCACCTCTCTAAGAAGGACTGGCTCCGATATTGCAGAAAATCTCATACCATCGTAATGTGAGACAGAGACTATACTATAGAGACAGGAAGCCATTCCAACAACAACAACGACCATGAAGTAGTCCGCTAACAAGATCAGAAAGTCTCTTGTATTCTATGAATACATCACTTCTTTATGAATTTCGTATAGCTTTAAAAGTATTTCATGTTTATAAAGATCATGCTAGCTCACACATTTCTTGTTATCTTGGATGATCAACGAAAATTTGTTGTTGAAAAAAACGGAAATTGGACCCGCGGTAATGTTGTGGTTGTTACGCAAGCAGAAATTTACAAACCCAAATGTGTACAGCAAAAACATTCAAGTTTGGATGTTTGACACTTAAAACAAATGAGCAAATATCCATACCTGTCAACAGATTTTAAGTTGCAAGGAAAACAATTTGTAATCTCATGCAATCAACATTTGCATGGAACTCTGTCTGCACACCAGACCAGTAGTGAGTTTGGGTTCGACCGTCTGCTATCTAATTTTGGCGCCGAGATGATTGTATGACGTCATCTGGAATACAAAGATTGTGGTTTGATTATGAAGGTTATTGAATGAATAACATTCATAATCAAACCACAATCTTTGTATTCCTGATTTTCTGAATACAAATCGAACCGCAATGATTGTATTCCTCAGTTCCTCACCTTGAAGACAAAGTGCCTTGACCACAATCGACCACAATTCTAATACTTTCTTTGTATTCTGAATGTATTCCCCATATAGAAGTACCACAAACTTTGTGGTTGTCTTTGGTAAGGGTAGTATGAGAAATCTGGTTACCTCCGAGCTATTACGGCACAGCGATTGGGTATCCAGATAAAGCGCCCCCTTAACGGCCAAGAGGCGCGAACTAGACGATGTGAATCAGCGGGGGAACAAGGATAGTAGGGACGTCAGTGATACAAGCTGAATAGTATGAGCGTATCCGTGGGCTTGCTCTCTCTATTCAAATTGATATAGTAAAGGCTGGTTAAAATTAATTTTCTGTTCAGCATCATTTTTTGAAAAGAATTAGAGAAGGGCGGGCAATTTTTTTTTATATAAAAGTGGCCCGTGAAAATAAAATCCCAAAAGAAAACCTTGGCTCATTACGGGGGGATTTTTGTTATTTTATCAACGGGATTTTATCATGTGTGTGGGTAGTTACTCTTGGGAACCCAGTTACTCTTTTTCACAAAGTTTGAGCCAATTCCCATGGCATGGCATCCGACTATCTCTTACATGGTGTTTGTAGTGTGACAGTGTGGCGGGAAATTACACGTGAACTGAATGACATGTCATGCTTTATACACACACACTCTACATATAATTCATTATAACTCTAATTATCAAATTTGTTAGTTAGGGTATGATGTGATATACAAGAAATGAGGCTGAGCGATTCATGTTGATGATCGTGCTTTCGTAGAGCCGATACACCTCGAGGGACGACGACAAATTTAGGATGACCCCAGAAAAGGACTGTGAAAGAGTGACATGCGCTATTGAGACCGTTTCTGAGAACCGGTATGGTACAGTATTATTACTAAGTGATAAAATGTTTTGAATTTCGGAAAATATTTGAACAAATATATACCGATTTGTTTATTTTCATAACATTGCAAATTTTAAATGCACAACTGAAGCCTGTTTTTTCTCGAATGATCTGATTTGGCTGTTACTGTCATGAACACCGACAGAAAATTCTGGAAATTAATTAGAACCTGGCCAAGTTGCACCATATAGAATATCTCTTTATAATATTGTATGCTTATATCTCAAAGGGTTGACATATACACTGAAACAATGAATTGCCAATGCATGGCGTCCTCGGCTATCTAAAGTTTGACAATCGGACAATCTCAATTTCAGTCCCCAAACTATATATATACATTGCCGAGTAAATGATGTAAACCAGTTTATTGAAAAGAAAAGTCATTTGGGTTATCTGGATGTGGTTTCATTCAATTTTTGTGTAAATTTATTGAGAATTCTAATTTTCGTTTTAGTAAGTAGCTTGTCTTGGGTCTCGGAGATTCAACTACAAAAGTGCAGAAAAAAAAAAAAAAAAAAAAAAAATTTGGGGCGGGAGAATATTTCGGTTCTTCAGACCAGTGGCCATCGTATGGAGTGCGACGGTGAAATCAAATCCATCCATCGTATTGCAAAGATATATTTTGTCTGTATGTCATTTATCTATAGCCATTTTATCCTGCATCCATCCACGTATATTGTCAATAATGATTGACATCTGTCGAATGTATTTTCTTCTGTCACAGAATTTGTAAATGTCATCTCCAGCTCGGCAGCAACAACAACAACATAATTGATTTGCCAAACACCATTGATTTTATTTGTACGAAATCCCTTGAACTTACCATAAGGCATTAGCCAACAAGATTTCTTCAGGACGTACCCACATCCTTGCAGAGTTGAAGAAATCAACAATATCTAAACGAAAGAGGCAAAGTTTTCATTCAATCTCTCCTTCCCGTGATCCAGGCATATTTACATCTCGTGCACTTTTCGCAAGTCACGTGAGATTACGAGATAATCAAATGTACGTTTATTGTTCTTTTTTAGCTTGATTATCCAATATTACTCATTCGTTTGCTCTCAATAAACATCAAAACGGGAGTGGATTCCATCTGGATGCACAGATGTACAGGAACAGGGAGATTTCTTGCATTACGGTCGATCGGATTTATTGGTCACGTGACGCGAAACGAGAGTTGACTTATTTCCGTCTGCTAGGTCGGTCCGATCAGTTTGACACTGAGAAAAGAAGACTGACCTATGATCTGTGACTGAGACGTTCATGAGAAGTAAGGATGATCTGGTTGTATTGGATGTAGACGTTAGCGGGTACGGACATTTCTCCCAGTGATATGATATGATTTTATTGTACAAATACGCACAAATTGGGCCGGGTAAACAAAAACAATGGATCAACAGAAGAACAACTCGAATCACTTTTGACGGTGTACGGACAGTTTCCCTCCCGGATAGTTCCCCTTCCAGACAGTTTCCCTCCGGACAATTCCCCTCCTGGATATTTCCCCTCCTGGTTATTTGCCCTCTGGACATTTCCCCTCTCTTATATGTATTTATTATTAATATGGAATTTAAATCAACATATTCTCTTCTCTTCTTTTGTTTGATTTTGGAATTTAAATCAACATATTTCCTTCTTTGATTTTATTTTATTATATTAGGCCTAAGAAAAATAATTGTTTTCATAGTTTCTTACATAAGACTATCTAGTATCTCTTCCCTTTTATCTCTGAGTTAAAGTTGCCACTCCACTTCTGAAAGGATTACCTGCCCTTTGATCTTTCTGTTTCAAGGGAATCTCTTGTTTCATAAAAAGCCATGAGCAGTTTTCATCCTGCATAGTTTTCTGATTGTGTTTCTTACATCAGATTATCTCAGTAATGAGTAACCATTGCCACTTCTGAAAGAATTATCCAGAAGAAGTCAGAGCAAACATCGGCAACTTGGACGTATGTGCTTTATTTACATGTTTATTGCATACATACATGTATGTGCTTGCTGATTTGTGCTAAGAAATACTACTTGTTATTACATTTCTCTTAATAAAAATATATACTTGTAAAATTATATCTGTTTTATTTATAAATTCATTTTATTGAAAGGAGTTTAACATCAAATTACATTGAGGAGGGGAATTGTCTGGAGGGAAACTGTCCATGAGGGGAACTGTCCTAGAACCACTTTTTACATCTAGACTACTGGCGCTCGTTTTGTTAAGAGTTGAGAGTGGTTCTTGGTCTTACTTTCTAGGTAAATCTGTCGTCGATAAAAACTCTCTAATCGAGCTAGTGAATCAATGAGAAAATCATGTCCATCTCATTGCACCAGCGCAGGCAGTTGCGAATCACTTTGGTGAGATGCGGATCACGCAATCTAGCGGTTGTTACAGCCACTGAGAATAATTTTTTTTTATCAGCTTGCATGATCATCTATCACCAATATCCCAATAGGAAATAAATGATGTATAACATGCCTAGACTTCGCTGGACTGCCATTACTGAAGCAGAATTCTTCATAGACAACGACGGCCTGATCTGTCTGACCATGCCATATACAACGATTATCCTCAGCAATTAAATTAATTCTCTCAAGATTTTGATAGTTTGTTATTTGTACACGGACGAGGCCATTCATTTAAGATTGAACCTAACAGACCTGGTTCAATAGAAACCTGTCGAAAATGTTTCCCCATAGGGCACCTGATATGGATTCCTCCCTTATACTGCATGGAATTCAGATTCTAATTTAAGAAAGTTACACCCACGTTTCCATCGAGTTTCTGACAGCTGAATGGATTCTACTCGCATATATTCAAGATTACAATATATATAATCTCTCTAAATGGACATCGGACATCCATTCAGCATCTGACTATTTGGACAAAAGAACATTGAAGAAAGGACACATGTAGATAAATGTTCTCAATTTTAATAATGAACACAAATGATGAAAATTTTGAAATCTTTGATGTACTATGTGTGTGTGTGGGGGGGGGGTGTGAAGACCATCCCGTAATTATTCTAAAGCAATAACTTTGCACTCCGACATTTGTCCGTGTGCAAATTCTTCAATGTCACAATTTTCGATTACGTAATCAAACAGAATAAACAGCGCGTATTTCGTTGATCCGGAATTGACATCTCTACTGCTGCATTATGTTACAAAGCTGGTGAGTTGAGGGTTATTGCAAATCATTACATATTTTGTTTGATCATTAATATGATTCTATCGCTGAAATAAATACTGAAATTACCACTTAAACCCACCTTATTTCTCGTAGATTTAACACTGAAGAAATTACACGTGTTTTTGACCCAGTGTGAATGCCATTGCGTAGTACCGGAAGCATTACCTTGCCGAATTGACCGAGAAACAAACAACGCAGGTTGGTTGGTTGACATTTATTTGAGTCCACAGAATCAGACATTCCAATAAAACTAGAAAAGATTTACACAGATGCTTTATTGCAAGAAATATAAGACGTTCATTAGGAAAGTGATCCGCAACTCACCGTGATTCGGAACCCACAAAACTACTGTATCTATACTTATGACTGCAATATTGTAAGTGCAGATACAACATACTGCATATGCTGTGGCAGCTAATGCTATGATAGGTACCGGTATTAACAGAACAGATTATAGATGGAATAGATGATATGTATGCATCTAATACATACATGTAATGAATCCCTTGATACCGTATCTGAAGTTGTGTCAATATTACTTGAGGCTAATGAACATTGTTGTCATGAGCCGCGAAGATTAATTTCCCATAATTCGAAGCAGGAATGGATATAGGATGACACACCCTGGGAGATACCGTCAGGAGGATTCATTAATAATTCAAACAAGTTAGTAATATTGTGATCTTGAAGTAATAAAGTATTGATTAGGCACTTCCGGAGACGGTTGTAAAATGGACATTGTCAGAAAGTGTCGCTCATCTTCAACTAAATTAAAAATACAATTTCTCCCAGTGAACATTATATCATGTCCACTGGGGGAAATGCCCTTATGAGGCGCCGTTTGTCACTTTCTGATTTAATCTATTTATTTATAAATATATCTGGTATTTATCAGCCAGATATATAAATCCGTTAAACATGAAGGTGAAATAAACACTAGTTTTAGTAAAATTTAAATCCTATATCAGCTATAATGCATGTATATTTATATACATGTATACCTATTTTAGATTGCTAGATATATATAATTATATATCTCTAGTTACATTATTTTTTGGATATAAATTTCTTCAATATATATATATATATCCTCGATCAATGATCTCATATTTATATATCCGGGACCGACGTAACGTATCTTGCTGATAAATAAATATTTCAAAATGTGTTTTTGGAGATATATATATCTTGTCATCCAAAGTTCTGATATATAAATCCCGAACTGAGAAAGTTGTGGATATATATATCCTAATGAAACATGCTAATGAGCTGCGATACATATTACCTCAAAACCGCTGATGTCACCCGAAGCTCCCCAATCTTATCTTTACTTGATGCCTTGATACCGTGATTTTACTATAGGTAAAACGAAGATAGAAAGATTCCAGATAAGGCATATAATCATGCTGTCTAATTTCTTTTAAAGAAATAAAGATATTTTTGCTTTTCATTTTCGTTTCTGTTAATTTCGGAAATTGAAAATATAGAAGTGTTAAGTTCTGCTTATTTGGTGTTTAATTTCTCACTTTGGCAAAATTGTGGTTCTCCGACTTTTTCAAAAGGCCAAAACCACCAAAAGTCGTTTGAGAGGACAATCGATTACGTCGACGCTCCTGATTGAATATTTACAGATTATAATCTATGCATGAAGAGCAGTTTAAGTTAAGTTTCATAAAACATGCGGATAGAAAATCCATGCATGGATGTACAAGGCTAACTGCAGGAGTTTTCTAGGTATAGGTAAAATCCTATAATAATTCAATCACTAAATACAATAACCTTTAATTTCGTGAACACAATTCAAATCAGTCGTCCAATAAATTTGTTAATCGTCTAGACTCATTGAAATAACAGTTCATCTGCATGATTTCTGGCCCTTTTGTCAAATTGCTGTTATAATAAATTTTATCACGCCCTGATTTTTGGTGAGATATTTCACTTCTTACGATTGCATTATTAGAGGGTTTACTGCAAACGCCACACCGTCTTTGATGATAACTAACGCCGGTGGAGACGAAAGATTCATGTCCACTATATCTACTATATGACAATCAAGATTTTGTACAAATATTTCTCCCGGCGGATAAACATAAACCATAAATTTTGACACCTTGACATTTCAACTTTTATGAGCCCTGGTCATTTCTAAAACCACAGCAAAACCGACGACGTCACCAGTTACTCATTAGCATATATCCAATACTTTCTCAGTTCAGGATTTATAAATCAGAACTTTGGCGATGACAGTATATATAAAAATACGAGATCGTCGATCGAGGATAAATATATATATTGAAGAAATTTATATTAAAAGAATAACATAACTAGAGATATAGATATCTCAAATAGTTTAAAATAGGTACCGGTATTTATAAATCTTTCACATATTATTTTCGCTGATATAGGATTTAAATTTTACTAAACCCAGTGTTTATTTCACCTCCATGTTTAACGGATTTATATACCTGGTGGATAAATACCAAATATATATATAAATAAATTAAATCAGAAAGTGACAAACGGCATCTCATACCTGGATCAGACTTTAGTCAACATGGTCAATTTGGTTGCAAAGACAGCTTCCCACTATAGTTCAAGTTAATCCCTGGACAACGCTGTCTTGTCCCGGTGTCAGCTACACTGGTGCACAGCATGTGGGCCACCGTAAGATTCGTGTTGTTCTCTTGATCTCTCCCCTATGATTATAACATGAAGCGAGTTTTTGAACTATTGATCACTGCATGGTGTAAGACACCTTGTTTATGAGTGACTGTAATTTTTTTGGCTTTGCAAGACATCTAAACTCGGAGGGGATTAACTTGAACTATAGTGGGAAGCTGCCATTCCACTGTAAGGATTTGCTATGTAGAGTATTTCTTATAATTTGCAGTCATTAAGCCGGCAGTACAGTCACATCGCCAATTCCGACCCACCAAAGTGAAATTTTCATCTGTTTCAAAAGAAAATGGTTTGATAGACAAAATTATAATCGGTATCGCAGTAAAATTTGTCTATAGAATTTATTAACAAAGTAACTTACATGTAGCTGGTGATGAACTGAACTGTAGGGAATATAAGATTACATTTCTTAATGAGAGGTGTCAGTTCCAACCCACTGTCGCCAGTTTCGATCCACCCTCGTTTTGGCATTGACCTTTGACCCAGGTATATACAAATGTAATCGTCAACATGATAACTTTTCCCGCAAAATAGTGGGTGATAGTGACATGTTCCAGCTGATTACATTGGCAAACTAGATTGGACACTGAAATTTCTCCGATGACTTATAAGCATACTCTCTGGAAATTTTTTTTTAAATCGCTGGAAGTTTTATTGATTTTAACTCTGAATAACAGATTAAAGAAAAATGGAAATCAGCACTCGGGACCTTTTCAGGCCATGGTACGACCCAGCTTGGCCATCCATGGATTATGGTGGTTCGGAACTGGCCCCATCAGTTGTTGTCAACGATAGAGTGGGTAGTGACACTCGTGTGAATAAATTTATGACAGATATGTTGTACCATATGATAATTATATTTGAGAAACAAAATATCAACACTTTGATCGGAAGTGCCAGCAGAAGACAGTATTTTTCATGACTGTGGGTCATTTGTGTTTGTACTTAAGACTGATGTACATGTAGTCCTGCGTATGGTGTGGGTAATGTGTAAAGCTACCTCCTAACAAAACCAATGAATGCATAATATAATTTAACCATGATTGGAAGGTTGATCAACTTGTTCGAATGCACCAAATACTTTAATATTCCATGTGATCATGGTTATGACAAGAAGCAATGTTTTGGGATGTGGGTCGGAACTGATACTGGTGACGTGATGGTATTTACATCGACAAATGACAACCATGCAGCATCACCACATGGGGTGCAAATTTAACCCTTTGGACCCTAGAAGCTGATTTAGTGGCCTATTCATGTAATGTATATACCTGCGAGGCCACTTTAGCGGCTTCTGACATCAGAACCAATCAGCCAATCAGATAACGTTTATAGTCGTATCCACTCCAGTGTCAGTTTTAGTTTGGTCGCTCAAGTCCAAAAGCGATCCTTTGCCACTCGTAGAGTCCCCAGGGGGTGAGCAAAGCTGTTTAGATTACGCATATGACAAAATTGTCGCTTATATCCCTATTTTAGCGTGGATCAGGGTCAGGATTTAATAGACATGGAAACTCTCGGGTTCAAAGGGTTAAAGTTATCATGGACTTAGATGCACTGGATAAAATGAAATGAAAATTTCACACAATGCAGCCTACTGTGTGGTGTAATAGATTAACACACTGTGTTCAAAATGGGTTTGGCAGGTCGAGATCTCTCGACATTCCTCATTTTCAATGATTTGATATTATGATCGATTTAAGGTCTTTTTTTTTAGGTCATTTTTTTTAAAGAAAATTTGGTTAACAAAATTACATGGGGGGAATATGACTAGGGGGAGGGTTATGTCAGTGGGGGAGGGGGGGGGATTATATGTCTCATATCTCTGTTACCATGGTTACACAGGTTTAGAAATGTTAAGCCACAATTTGAATTTGTTGAGCCAAAAGTTCAGTTGGACATGTTTTGGTTTATCATGTACATACATAATATAGACCACCTAGCGGGATGTCAATACTTGTAACATTCAGTCCTCTAGCTGGAGGCTGGGCTGATGTGATGTCACAAACATGGACAGATAATCTATGACGGCTTGCAAATCAGAAGGCAGCTGGGCTTGGGGTACCAACTCTTTAAAGGTTTCTAGAAGACAAAATACTTCTTATTAAACCGACCAAAGTAGATTCACTGATATTTTTATCTGTATTCAACTGATATAAAATATAAAAATGAGAATCTAAAAACATTTGCATTTCACCTTTGATAGCACATTTATATTATTCTACTTATATATTTACCATCATCCGAACGCATGGCACGATCATACGTAGAAACTTCTGCTCGTAGCCATGCGGTAACGGGTGCTATCTGAGTGTAATAGGGCGTTTCCCAAATAGTCACATCCGACTGGTCCCGTTACATCCGACATCGGTGCAATCACATTCATACAACGAAGACACACCTCCAGAAAAGCGATCGATTGAAATGATCCCATGGTGGGCCTCGAAGTGCCCCCATCACAAAATATAAAGCATATCATTTTCCTGTGCTGCCGCCGATTTTATTTTGTTTTCAAATATGTTAGGCCGTTTGTAATATGATTTGTCTTAAGATAAACAAAGAAGCATGCTCCACAGTAGAGTGAGAAATAAAATAGCTAATTCGCACAACTTCGTTTTGGTCTCGCGTAGACTCCCCCAGTCTTGCGCCTCGTGAAACTGACACGTCTACACGTCTGAGAAATATTTGAATACAGATAATTTCATTGGCTCGTTTAAATGGGGCCGACATTTGACCTCATGCTTTGGGAACAACTTTCGAACTGTATTATCTCCCTCTAGATAGATGGCGCCGTGTGAAATACATGCCGAATCACAGCGAAAATCTAAGGGTAGTGTTAAGTGAAACGTGAAATGCCCTTAGCAAGCTAAGATGATATTTACTGGTACACAAATATAATTTTGACATTATTCTGAAACAATTATGTACTACATACTTTCATTATTTATTTTTTCCCAGAAAATGGGAAGCTCAGAATCAACTCCCGTCGACATGAACTCTCCACAAGCTGAGATTATCAAGGCCAAAATTGCCAATAACTGTGTTATGGTTTTCTCGAAGACGACATGCCCTTACTGCATACAGGCAAAAAATGTCTTAAAGAAAGTCGGGGCTACATACGAAGTCATGGAGCTCAATAAAAGGGATGATTGCAATGTGTTACAAGATATACTGTTAGAAATAACGGGAGCGAGAACAGTGAGTTCTCATCTTGTTGTTTTGATTTTATTGATTGATTCCTGCAAATTATTGCAAATTTTATTATCTGTAGTCATGGTAGTGTACTACATCTGTTCAGGTGCTAGTTTTACCTCCTACATGTAAAGAACAATAATTCAGTATATTTTTATGGAAATATCTGGTTTCTATCTATCTTCCGATTTCTGAAAGTGCTTGATTGGTTCACTTAAATTTATGAAAAAAAACCCTCCTGTATTTTCTTTGGATTGCCATGATTACAGAGGAATCTTGAACAATATCCAACCAATGATCAAGTTTTTGTAGAGATCTAAAGTATGATCTTCACATATTACACTATTAAGTCCACTGTTTACCAAAAGTTACAAAACTCAAATGGTGAAATGTGTTTTTGAACGTTGATCTCAGTTATTTTTTCAATATATCATCCAGACAGCCCATGACCCCTTAATATTCCTATTTTCCAGGTTCCTCGAGTATTTATCAATGGCAAATGTATAGGTGGAGGATCAGAAACAAAGGCTCTTCACAGTGCTGGAAAACTGGTGCCCATGCTGGAGGACTGTGGAGCCCTGGTGAAAAAATAACACCTCGCTCAGACTGAATGAAACAAACTGTTCTACCGTTCATAATAATTCCATTATTCAATCCCATTACATATGTGGCCTTGTTATTTATTGTACTGTGCACATGTACTGGGATAATCAGCCGAGAATGTTAAACTGTGTATGGTTATCAGTTAGGGCAAATTATATCTCTCTTAAATGGAGGTAAAAAAGGTACCTTTTGCTGAACAAATAATTTGCAGAATGGAAAGTTCTCTTAGCATTGTCTAGAGACAACAATGGACATACATATCTGTATCTTATTGGTGTAATTATAGATGATATGTATTTTCATCTGTTAAAACAAGAACCATGATTTCCTCCACTGGCAAAGTATTATTAGTACATGTATATGTAACAATATATCAGGTATATGAGGGCCTCAGTTGCCAACCTGGATGACCCTCGATGCCGTGACCTGGGGAGGTGGGCTTCGACTGGCATGGGCATGAGACTGACATAGAGTGCCGGCGGCAGGAGGAATTCCTGAAAAAAGTCCTGCCGTTGGCGATGGAGTGGAATCTCCCTGTAGTTATTCACTGCAGGGAGAAGAAGCATGGTCAGTCTTCCGCCCATGCCAGATTGCTTGGCCTCCTGGGGGCTATTTTGCCTCAGGGGTGGCCGATACATGTCCATTCCCTTAGTGGGAACGTCGCCGTCGTCCGAGCATGGGTCAAGCGCTTCCCAAACGTCATGTTCGGGATGAGCGCTTTGCCTCTTCGTGAGGGCAATGGCGACAGCGATGAAGTTCTCCGGGAAATGGGCATGGGTCGGTTACTCCTGGAGATGGATTCTCCATATTTGAAGCCCCCACCGGAGGCCGTAATCCCAACACACCATGGGGAGTGTGGCCAGTGGCCTGCTGGATGTCCCAGAGGGTCAATTTGCCCCCCTGGGTTATCCTGGAGGTGACCCGTCATAATGCCTGTCTGCTTTACAGGTTACCTTTGTAGGCAGGCGTTCGGTGGGTCGATCCATGGGTCGGCTCCACCCCCATGGGTGTGGGAGGGAAAACAGGCGGATTGTCTGAGAGACAGTCAGGTTAAAAGGGGGAGGGAAAGCGGGATGAACATCAAATTATATTAAGTAATAACCAGGGATATCATTGGGGACTTCCTTGGACTATTTCTCTGCCCACAGGATATTATAGTTTTTCAGGTTCTATGCAACCGGTTTCCTGGTAAAATGAACTACAGGCTACCGTTATAGTTTTTCAGGTTTTATGGAACCGGTTTCCTGGTAAAATGTACAGGCTACCGGTATAGTTTTTCATGTTTTATGCAACCAGTTTCCTGCTCAAAGCAGCTGCGGGTTACCGATACAGTTTTTGAGTTTTATGCCACCGGTTTCCTGGTAAAATAAGTAGGAAGTTGCGGGTATAGTTTTTCATGATAGAAGCTTTCCGGGAATAACTAAGTTATGTCCTGTGTGGCGGGCTAGTCTTGCTTACCCTGTGACCTGGGTTTGACCCTGTGACCTGGGTTTGACCCTGTGACCTGGGTTCAGGATGGTATCCCTGGGCGGGATGGGACCATTGGTGACACATTCCGTTAATTTTTGGGGGGTGGTGGTAGGTGCGGAACTTTAGTACTGGTACCGTTGTGGACAGTACAGTTCTGTGGGTGGGTGTTAGGAAATATAATGGGTGGGGTTTTTAGACTTTTTAGGGGAGAAGGTGATTATTTTTACACCTTTTTCCCCCTTGGAGCGGTCATTTTTTAGAGGGTATTTTAGGCAAAGTGCGAGGACATCTATTTTATAGGGTATTTTAAATGATTAGGTTTTTCTAGTGTAGAGGGGCCCATGGTGCAGGATGCCCACGGCAGGGGTGGTTTTCACTTTGGAAATTGGACCCTTCCCCAAAAAGAAAAGGGGGAAGGGTGTAGTAAATTCTGCCCTTTAGTGAATATGTAATCAAGGGCGGCCACGTACTCTTAACAGGTTAGTTTAGCTTTGGCAGGGCCTCCAAATGTAGCTAAGAGCTACTGTTAGGAGTAGGCTAGGTTAGCTTACGTAGGGTCACCAAACGCTATCTGGCTCCTGGAGTTATTGCCCCCGATGGCGCTGTATGTAAACAGACCAATCAGGGACGAGAAGACATAAGTCCCGGGGGTTACAAGATTGAGCTTGGCACTCTTGCAGCAGACCTCTAGGTAGCGAGTCATGTAAGCCTATAGGCTCCGTGGAATAATATTCGACAGGTAAGGCCCTGTTCCGTACCGGTCTTGTACTATATCGAGGAAATTACTTCATCACCAAAAGATTTTGGGATAATCATAATAATTTGGGGATAATCAACATTTGTTAAACAAAAACAACTTTTATTACCTACATGTATTTATTGAAATTCAGATTATTACCTATTTATTGAAATTTCAGAGAAGCAGTTCTCCCGGACTGTTTATGGCTGTGATTGTGTGGTTGTGATGTACAACTTCTATCTAATGGAAGTGATCATGACTTGTATTGGTGAAAAACGTTGATGCATATGTTAGCTTTCACTACAGAAGTATGTATATGTATGTGTAAGCTTTCACTAAAGGAGACCATTGATGCATGTATATGCTTTTGCTGAAGAAGAATGCCGATATAGCCGTAAGCTTTCTCTATTAAAAGAGAATGTTGATGTATGTGTAAGCTTTCACTACAGGAGAACGTTGATATATGTTAGCTTCACTAAAGGAGAGTGTTGATGTAGGTGTAAGCTTTCACTTTTAAAGGAGAAAGTTGATGTAAGCTTTCACTAAAGTAGAATGTTGATGTAGGTGTAAGCTTTCACTAAAGGAGAGTTGATGTTGGTGTAAGCTTTCACTAAAGGAGAATGTTGATGTATCTAAGCTTCCACTAAAGGAGGGGGCCCTCGGTAGCCGAGTGGTCTACGGCGCTTCGCTGGTGACCGCTAGCCTCACACCGCTGAACCGGCACGGGTTCGAGCCCAGCTAGTCCATGTGTGAAAGTTTGTCAGTTACTTGCCGAAGGGCGGTGGTTCTCTCCGGGTACTCCGGCTTCCTCCACCAACCAAACTGACTGTCACCATATGAGTGAAACAAGCTTGAGTGTGACATTAAGCCAAATTCCCTCCCTCCCCTTCACCATGTCCACTAAAGGAGAATGTTGATGTAGGTGTAAGCATTCACTAAAGGAGAATGTTGATGTGTGTAAGCTTTCACTAAAGGAGAATGTTGATGTATGTAAGCTTTCACTAAAGGAGTTGATGTAGGTGTAAGCCTTCACTAAAGGATAGCGTTGATGCAAATGTAAGCTTTCACTAAAGGAGAGCGTTGAAGTTTTAGGAGTAAACCTTCACTAAAGGAGAACATTGATAGCTTTCGCTAAAGTAGAGTGCTGTTGTAGGTGTAAACTTTCACTAAAGGAGAATGTTGATACATGTTTAAGCTTTCACTAAAGGAGAATGTTGATGCATGTGTAAGCTTTCACTAAAGGAGAATGTTGATGTATGCAAGCTTTCACTAAGGAAGAATGTTGATGTATGCAAGCTTTCAATAAAGGAGCACATTGATGTAGGCCTAGGTGTAAGCTTCCACTAATGGAGAACGTTGATGTAAGCTTTCACTAAAGGAGAGCGCTGATGTAGGTGTAAGCCTTCACTAAAGGAGAACATTGATGGATAAGTAAGCTTTCACTAAAATAGAGCATTGTTGTAGGTGTAAACCTTCACTAAAGGAGAATGTTGATGCATGTTTGAGCATTCACTAAAGGAGAATGTTGATGCATGTGTAAGCCTTCACTAAAGAAGAATGTTGATGTATGCAAGCTTTCAATAAAGGAGTGCATTGATGTAGGTGTAAGCTTCCACTAAATGAGAATTTGATGCATACGAACGCTTTCACCAAAGGAGAACGTTGATGTATGTAAGCTTTCACTAAAGGAGAGCGCTGATGTAGGTGAAAGTCTTCGCTAAAGGAGAACGTTGATGCAAGTTTAAGCTTTCACTAAAGGAGAACGTTGATGCAAGTGTAAGCTTTCACTAAAGGAGAACGTTGATGCAAGTGTAAGCTTTCACTAAAGGAGAAATGTTGATGCAGCAACATGTGTAAGCTTTCACTAAAGGAGAATGTTGATGCAGCAGCATGTGTAAGCTTTCACTAAAGGAGAATGTTGATGCAGCAGCATGTGTAAGCTTTCACTAAAGGAGAACGTTGATGCAGCAGCATGTGTAAGCTTTCACTAAAGGAGAATGTTGATGCATGCGAAGCTTTCACTAAAGGAGAATGTTGATGCAGCAGCATGTGTGAGCTTTCACCAAAGGAGAATGTGGATGCATGCGAAGCTTTCAC
Source organism: Hanleya hanleyi (assembly GCA_036873755.1). Lineage (NCBI taxonomy): Eukaryota > Metazoa > Mollusca > Polyplacophora > Lepidopleurida > Hanleyidae > Hanleya > Hanleya hanleyi. The sequence goes on along the minus strand of JAVTVY010016952.1, from coordinate 15,611 downwards.
TAAAGGAGAATGTTGATGCATTTTACTGTAAATCAAAACTACCAGGAAATATGTTCCATTTCAAAAAATCTTTTTACACCAGTGAAAAAATGTAGTTCTCAAAAGTCCATAATATGCTGTCAAAATGTACCAGAATGCGCCGTTTCATGTTTCAATTTTCAACAATGTTCCCAGACCTCCCTAACAGGGTTTCGCGCCTATGCCGCTTACATTCCGAGGTTCAACTCGATAACTCCCCCCCAAATTTCGAAACCATCCTTTGGGCTTGCGGTCAACCCACTAAATCTGTCTGAAGAAAGCACATTGGCATTTTTGTAAGCTTTCACTAAAGGAGAATGTGATGCATTTGTAAGCTTTCAAGGCACATCAAGTAAATCCTATTTATCATGTTTATGATGCAAATTATTGTGTATTCCTGCTTTCCATTTAGGAAACTAGATATTATTGCTGAACATCACCCCCATATTTCTATTTCCAAATATATTTATCAAATTGTCAGAAGAATTCGAGTGAGTCACAAGTAAGATATGCATATCTCATTTGAAATTAAGCATCTTCTCCCTGGAATCCATTGTACAGTTGTACGTTGTATGTTGGAATCCGTTGTATCAGACCTAAAATAAAACCACATGCAAATGCGGATATTGTAAGAAATTGGACAAATGGCTCCAATATTTCTATATTCAAATTCATTTTGGAAAGCAGGAATACAGGAGCGATGTAGAGCTTTCCATCTTTCTAGTTTCTATTTTGCGAGATGGAAAGCTGCCAGACAGGAGAGATGTCGAGCTTCCATCTTCCCAATTGTCAAGTGTTACCGACACAGACCATACAATAACAGACATGCATTTTTAGCCCACCATCACCAGATGGTGGGCTGTTCAAATCACTTTTCGTCCGTGGTCCGTCCGTCCGTCAGTCCGTCGTCCGTCAGTAAACAATTCTTGTCACCACGATTTCTCAGGAACTACTTAATGGATCTTTTTCAAATTTGGTACACAGGTTCCCCTTGGGGTCTAGTTGTGCAAGAAACCTTTTCTGGTCCGATTCGAAAATCCAATATGGCCACCAGGCAGCCATCTTGGATTTCCCCGTGAAACCTTGTTACCGCGATTTCTCAGGAACTACTGCATGGATCTTTTGCAAATTTGGTACACAGGTTCCCCTTGGGATCTAGTTGTGCAAGAAACCTTTTCTGGTCCGATTCGAAAATCCAATATGGCCACCAGGCAGCCATCTTGGATTTCCCCATGAAACATTGTTACTGCGATTTCTCAGGAACTACTGCATGGATCTTTTTCAAATTTGGTACACAGGTTCCCCTTGGGGTCTAGTTGTGCAAGAAACCTTTTCTGGTCCGATTCGAAAATCCAATATCGCCACCAGGCAGCCATCTTGGATTTCCCCATGAAACATTGTTACCGCGATTTCTCAGGAACTACTTCATGGATCTTTTTCAAATTTGGTACACAGGTTCCCCTTGGGGTCTAGTTGTGCAAGAAACCTTTTCTGGTCCGATTCGAAAATCCAATATGGCCACCAGGCAGCCATCTTGGATTTCCCCATGAAACCTTGTTACCGCGATTTCTCAGGAACTACTGCATGGATCTTTTCAAATTTGGTACACAGGTTCCCCTTGGGGTCTAGTTGTGCAAGAAACCTTTTCTGGTCCGATTCGAAAATCCAATATGGCCACCAGGCAGCCATCTTGGATTTCCCCATGAAACATTGTTACCGCGATTTCTCAGCAACTATTTCATGAATCTTTTTCAAATTTGGTATACAGGTTCCCCTTGGGGTCTAGTTGAGCAAGAAACCTTTTCTGGTCCGATTCGAAATTCCAATATGGCCACCAGGCAGCCATCTTGGATTTCCCCATGAAACTTTGTTATCGCGTTTTCTCAGGAACTACGGCATGGATCTTTCTCAAATTTGGTACACAGGTCCCACATGGGATCTAGTTGAGCAAGATACCTTTTCTGATCCGATTCGAAAATCCAATATGGCCACCAGGCAGCCATCTTGGACTTCCCCATGAAACCTTGTTATCGCGATTTCTCAGGAACTACTGCATGGATCTTTCTCAAATTTGGTACACAGGTCCCACATGGGATCTAGTTGAGCAAGATACCTTTTCTGGTCCGATTCGAAAATCCAATATGGCCACCAGGCAGCCATCTTGGATTTCCCCATGAAACTTAGTTATCGTCATTTCTCAGTACTGCATGGATCTTTCTCAAATTTGGTACACAGATTCTCCTTAGGGTCTAGTTTTGCAAGATTCCCTTTTCTGGTCTAATTCGAAAATCCAATATGGCCTCCAGGCGGCCATCTTGTATTTCCCCCCATGAAACTTTATCACGAACTACTGCATTGATCTTTCTCAATTTTGATACACAGGTTCCTCTTGGGGTCTGGTTGTGCAGGATACCTTTTTCGGTCCGAATCGAAAATCCAATATGGCCACAAGGCACCCACCTTGGATTTCCCCGTGGAACCTTGTTATCGTGATTTCTCAGAAACTACTGCATGGATCTTTCTCAAATTTGGTACACAGGTTCGCCTTGGGGTCTAGTTGTGCAAGATACCTTTTCTGGTCCGATTCGAAAAACCAATATGGCCACCAGGCAGCCATCTTGGATTTCCCCATGAAACTTTATCGTCATTTCTTAGGAAGTACTGCATGGATCTTTCTCAAATTTGGTACACAGGTTCCCCTTGGGGTCTAGTTGTGCAAGATGCCTTTTCTGGTCCGATTCGAAAATCCAATATGGCCACCGGGCAGCCATCTTGGATTTCCCCATGAAACTTTATCGTCATTTCTCCGGAAGTACTGCATGGATCTTTCTCAAATTTGGTACACAGGTTCACCTTATGATCTAGTTGTGCAAGATACCTTTTTCGGTTCAAATTGAAAATCCAATATGGCCACCAGGCGGCCATCTTAGATTTCCCCATAAAACTTTGTTATCGTGATTTCTCAGGAAGTACTGCCTGGATCTTTCTCAAATTTGGTAGACAGGTTGCCCTTGTGGTCCAGTTGTGCAACATACCTTTTCTGGTCCGATTCCAAATCCAATATGTCCATCAGGCGGCCATCTTGGATTTCCCCATGAAACTTTGTTATTGCGATTTCTCAAGAACTACTGCATGGATCTTTATCAAATTTGGTACACAGGTTCCTCCTTGTCGCCTAGTTGTGCAAGATACCTATTCTGATCCGATTTGAAAATCCAATATGGCCACCAGGCGCCCATCTTGGGATTTCCCAATGAAACTTTATCGTGATTTCTCAAGAAGTACTGCATGGATCATCCTCAAATTTGGTACACAGATTCCCCTTGTGGCCCAGTTATGCATGATACCTTTTTTGGTCCGGTTCGAAAATCCAATATGGCTGCCAGGTGGCCATCTTGAATTTCCCCTTGAAACATTGTTATCGTGAATTATCAGGAAATATTTCCTGGATCTTTCTGAAATTTGGTACACAGGTCCCACATGGGGCCTAGTTGTGCAAGATACCTTTTTTGGTCCGATTCGAAAATCCAATTAATACGGTATTCCCGAGTTGTGACGTTGCATCACAAGAGTCGGGGGATCAAACGGTGGGGCATATTCTATATATTGACTATAGAGAATATCCATATCTTCACCTTCCATATCAAGGGGCAAATAAATTTCTTCAAATTTTAAATCAGTTTTCTTAGTCCATGCAGTTGCATGTGAACTGCCCCACCCTTTCGTCTGTCGGCGGGTCAGCTACATGAAGGAACGTCACTCTTGTGACACAATGCCACAACTCGACAACTGTAAACTCTGCATGTTTCGACTCAAGGGAAATAATCAGGATTCAGACACTTTCAAATTCGAAGTTTCAACATTACTGCGCGGACCGGATCCCTTCAGTATTAAATATTGTACCATCTTACTATTTTAGAGCATGGTATCTTAAAAGAGAGATCTGAAACTAGTCCAGTAAACAGAACAGAATTAGCATTCGTTCCTAATTATAAAATCTTAAGTATGCCAAAGTGTCAAAGAGATTTTTCTTCGCTTCCAGTACCCAATGATGACACATGCACAAAAATAAATAAAATAAAAATACTACAAAACGAAGATAAGGATCCTCTGTACATGTACATTCACTTTCATACTAACTTTGCTCATTTCTCTTGTACTATAACAACCGACAGAAGTACAGTTTCTAGAAATCTTGAAACTCTTGAAACTTAGAAAGATTATATCTCGGTGTTTTTCAGTGTCCCTTTTTCGATATTTTTGCTCAGATTTGAAATTCTGTAAACAAAATTACAACTCAATCGTCTTAGTAACAATAGACAAAAAGATCCTCTTGTCATTAAGCTTACAATTATCGGACAATGGTGGGCGCCAAGATTCTTCAGGATCTCTCGTTTATATAACCACATCTGTGTGCAACAGTGTGGCGATTGTGATGCAACATTGTAGTGAGCCTGATGAAATGTAGCAAGAGTGCAACAATGTTGCAACATGGAGTGGTTACAATGTTGCACAAGTAGTGACATTGTTTCCCATAAGAAAAACAAACTGTTCTAGGTTCATTATTTCTTACAGACAGAAACTACATTTGAAGAGCGTGTCCTGTAAGAAATTGATGAAACTTCTCTCAGATGCTTTTCTTATGTAGCCAAATGAGTCCAGGCTTGGTTTGGATGTTTGAATAGCACTGTTTGACATGGAAATCCTCATTCTCACACACATCTATCTCGGGAATAGAATAAGATCATTGATATGCACACGAGTGGGATTGCCTGGATTTGGTGCAAGCATAAAAAAATAAAGTTGACAAAGGATCTGCTGCAAGTTGTATTGTCAGTCTTTTGTTCAGAATATTACCTTTTTAATGGGCGGTCTCGCACCAAAGCCTTGCTCTGGGGGCTCATACCTGATGGATTCTCGCCAAGTTCTGCGGGACTCGAACCAAACAATTTGCATGATTATTACTTCAGTGGTGGTGATATTGCTTTTACATGCAGGTTTTAAGTAGTTGGAGGATTTGAGCTTGGCAAGTTAACTATCACATGTATTATGTCGTTCAAGGAAAACTTGAGTTCACTTTTATAAAAGAACAAGAGATTTCACTTCTTTTGAAGAATGTAAAAGTGTCAATAGATTTTATGTTGTACATGTATGCTAACTTGTTTGGATATTCTGAATATCTGTCTTTTGATCAGTAAACTATCATTGTTGTGAAATCTGCCTTTCACTTTTTTCTCATCTGTTTCAGTACATCTGTAGTTTGCTGCATACTGATAGCCGAAAGGCTTCTATATGTTTTATGCATCCTCACTAGCCAGGAAGCATGATCACACTGTCTATCTTGTCCGAGATATCTCATCTTCACATATACGTAATCAACTTGTCCCCACACTGCAGGTCCTTGCAACTTTCTAGGTTGAGCGAGTGAAAAGGGGTTACGGTTGCTTTCAACAATTTCTCAGTTACATATATCATGATGGCACCTATTTGTAACACAGCAGTCAGAATGCTACCATTTTATACTGCTGTCCGACTGAAGTCTCGTGCTGTATGCGGATATGACACCCCATCCAGTCACATTATATGGTATTACTTTGTACATCCCCTATTTTCATATGAAATATATATTTTCGTACCCGGAAAGACTCGTTACCATTGGTTAATTATGTTTATTTTTTGTTGGGGGGGGGGGGGGGGTTGAGGGAGTAAAGAAAAGTAAAAGGACACTTAATTCATTGCCACACAAAGCTTTCAAAACTCCAGTTTTATAACCCGCATTATCTTCAAAACTCAAATTTTTATCAGAATGACAAATGGTTGAATTGCAAATCTTGTATACTTCAGCTTGTTGTGGTTAGGCCTCTGGGAGAATAAGTGTATTTCTCCGCCATATATTCCAATCGAAGTTTCCAGATTTATCATAAAAAACTGTCCGAGAATGGGCGAAACCACTACCAACTGGGTTCTTCAGGAGCCAACTCGCAGCTGATTGGAGACTCACAAGTACCTTTCTTTACTCCCTGAACCCCCTGGGAATCATCCTAATTAGCCAATTATCAATGGTAACGAGCCCCTGTGGGTCTCAAATCTGAGTTGGCTGAACGTGAACCCCGTTGGCAGTGGTCTTGCTCATTTTCTGGCACTTTCGCAGCAGTTTATTCAGGATAGTCACTGGAGATATCAGGCCCTCCAGCTTAGGGCAGCATGGTTTGTATCATGTTTGTCTGGCACAGGATACCTAAAGTGCCAAACAAATTAGATCTGTGACGATCCATTGTGATCAGTGTGTATAGTGCCTAATTTTCGAAATTCAAAATTATTTGTAGTTTTGGTCAAATTTTTGTTAGGGTTTTGCTAGGGTATGTTTGTTTGGGTCATCATCGCCTTGTGACCAATAAGGTTAGGTGCGACGTTAAACTTCAAACAACCAACCAACCATGGAGATCGATATCAGTTGGAATTTGCAGGCCTTCAAGTAGCTCACAGTGAAAATATAGGAGGAAATTTGCCAAAATATAGGAGAAATAGGAATTTTCTTAATAAAATATTGGAAATAAAGGAGTGTAAAACAGGTCATTACTACATTGTAGGTTCCAAACTTGGTAGTTTTCTGATGTCTAATCAAATTATTTCCACTGAATGCGGTCATTGTGGTGATTGAGGAGACCCATTCTGCTGCTTGGTTAAACACAGAGATTTTTAAATGTTTCATATTGCCGAGCGAAGCTAGGCGAATTTCCCCCCCCCCCCCCGAAATGTATTCCCTAATGACAATTTGATTCGTTTCAGAGCAATGGTGAAAGTTTTCATGAGAAAAAGTCAAAATATAAGAAATATAGGTTTTGGTCTGCATATAGGAAAGTCTAACAAGTGTTCTGAGAACCCCAACATCTCGCCTTGAGGGGTCATCCGCCGAAGGTGCAGCAGTATTGAAAGCATACATGTAGAGCAAACAATAAGGTCTGGAATAGGTGATGTGGTACAGACAATAATGTCTGGAATAGATTATCTGGTACAGACAATATCAGTCCCATGTGGGATTACTGGCATATAAGTTAATCCCATGTAGGAGGGATAGGTCAGTGCCGTCGGATTACTGGTGCATAGGGCAGTCCAGTGTGAGATTACTGCTGGATAGATCAGTCCCATGTGAGATTACTGCTGGATAGGCCAGTCCTGTGTAGGATTACTGCTGGATGGACCAGTCCCGTGTGTTACATGTATTACTGATGGATAGACCAGTCCCCTGTGGGATTACTGCTGGATAGTCCAGTCCCAAGTGGGATTACTGCTGGATAGGCCAGTCCTGTCTGGGATTACTGCTGGATAGATGAGTCTCGTATGGGATCAATGCTGGATAGGACAGTCCAGTGTGGGACTACTGCTGCATAGGCAGTCCAGTCTGGCGTTACTGCTGCATACAGCAATCCTGTATGGGATTACGGCTGGGGAGGCCAGTCCCATGTGGGATTACTGCTGGATAGGCTAAACCTGTGTGGGATTACAGTGGGATAGGTCAGTTCCATGTAGGATTATGGCTGGATAGGTCAGTGCCATGTGGAATTAGTGCTGCATATTGCAGTCCAGTGTCCTATTACTTCTGGATAGGTCAGTCCCGTGTGAGATTACTGCTGCATAGGATAGGCCAGTCCCATGTGGGATTACTGCTGGATAGGCCAGTCCAGTCTGGGATTACTGCTGGATAGGTCAGTCCCGTGTGGCATTACTGCTGGATAGGCCAGTGCTATTTGGGATTACTGCTGGATAGGTCAGTCCTGTGTGAGATTACTGCTGGATAGGTCAGTCCTGTGTGGGATTACTGCAGGAGAGCTATGACCTAGGAAAACATGAAACATGTCCAAGTTTAATAATCATCCCACGAAAGGTTCAACAAACTTTCCATGTACAGATCTAGATGTAAATTTTTGGCCAACAAAAACCTTATCAATGGAAATGTACAAGGTCTAAACTGCTATAATTATGACCAAAATTCAAATTTAATGTCATATTTCTTAAATAGCACATGCACATCCTCGATTCACATTGAACTTGGGTAGCAAGTGTCAAACTCATCCAATGAAAGCTTGACAGCTTCAGAAAACTTTCCATGTACAGGTGTACATGTTTTTATTGGCAGATTACTTAGACAAAATCCTCAAAATTTGAACAAAATTTAATATTTCATCTCCTAAATAGCACAGGTACATCTTCATAAGAAACATGTGTACCAAGTTTCATAATCATTCAATGAGAGCTGACAACTGCAGCAAACTGTGGCGTACAGATGTACATGTGCACTTCAGCTAAACGCAAAACTCTTATCATTTGCCATAATTTGGAGAAAAATTAATATTTGATCTCAAAAATAGCACAGGTACATTCTCTAATCATAAGAAACATGTGTACCAAGTTTTGTAATCATCCAATGAGAGCTGACAACTGCAGCAAACTTACCATGTACATGTATATGTATACATATAGAGGCCTACATGTACAATTCACCTAAACAGAAAACTCATCATTTGCCATAATTTGGAGAAAAATTGATATTTCATCTCAAAAATAGCACATGTACATCCTCCAATCATAAGAAACAGGTGTACCAAGTTTCATAATCATCCAATGGGAGCTGACAACTGCAGCAAACTTACCATGTACATGTATACATGTAGAGGCCTACATGTACAATTTACCTAAACAGAAAACTCTATCATTTGCCATAATTTGGAGAAAAATTAATATTTCTTCTCAAAAATAGCACAGGTACATCCTCTAATCATAAGAAACATGTGTACCAAGTTTCATAATCATCCAATGACAGCTGACAACTGCAACAAACTTTCTAAGTACAGATGTACATGTGCACTTCAGCTAAACGCAAAACTATCATACAGATTTTAACATTGGAGCACCCCAGGGGTAGTACCCCCAGGTGGCATACCCACCCCCAATATTTTTTCTAATTTTTCTAGATTTTTTTTAATTTGCTAAACCAAAAACCTTATCATTTCCAGGCAGGAGACACCGACACGGACAACCGACACCGACGACGATATCTCCCCTTTACTTCATAAGGCGAGATAAAAAATATAGGAATTTTAGGAAATAAAGGAGTCTCTTGAAGGCCTGAATTTTGGAGTTGAGAGCGTTGAGTGGGAAGGGCGCCAAATTGAGTGTCCTCTATTTTACTATTCTTTACTCCCTCGACTCCCCCATCAAACTAATTACCCAATTACCAATAGTAACGAGCCCATGGTCAGATTTCAAAGTTCAGAAGAAGAGTATACTGTACGCCTACTTCACTATTGTCTGTACCAGATTTTGAACATTTTGTCAGATTTTCCAGTGAAAGAATAAATCACTGCTCTCTAAAACTTCCATGACTTGTTTCTTGAATCATCAGCAAGAGTTATTCAATCGGACTATATTTCCTGAAAAAAATCTTTCAGAAATGAAACAGAACTTCCATTACAATTTCACAGTAATTTTATTTTTTTTTAAATATCTATAAAGCCATCAGAAGTACCATATATATTTGGAAAGACACTGAAGTTTTCTTACATAAATTTATAGGCAGAAACAAATAAGCAATGTAGAAATTTTCAATATATTTTTGTTTGCTAGCTATTGATTTTGTAAGATTCATGTCAATCTCTTGCAGCTTCAAACATGATCAATGTTTCAATGATATTGACAATGAATAATAATCGTGTTACATATCAAATATTGGTACCCTGAACATGGCTAGAACAAGTTCATCTGTATGACTTACAAAGGCAAGAGAATGCGGTAGAATAATGATGAAACAATTCTACATGTACTTTTCTTGCTTCAAATATGACATACATGCACATCCAGGGGTCTGACACATCGTCCATTGTCAACCATCCCAATGCTAGGGTATCCAGGTACAAAAGAGAAGAGAAAATATGGGAGTGTTTATGCGTAGATGCCCGGACATATTCTTGAGAGATTGCACAACAGTACCGTAAGTTTCTACATGCAATAAGAACATAAAATGGCTTCTTCCATCACAAATCCCAGTTATAGATATACAGAATATACATGATAAAATATTTACTTTCTATATCCAGCTGTAGGCTACATGCTATAATATATGCAACTACTCTTCAGCCTAGCCCGCAAAAAGCAAGGATTTCCAATCACAAAATACCAGGTTTAACGATTTAGTAAGTTCTGAGAAATGAAGATATTTTTAATCTTTATTTAATGGGAACCACTTTTTTTCTGACCCCCACAATGCAATGGGGTGAATAAATACAACCTATACCTTCAACATGATCAACTGATCATGCTGACGAATATTAATGCTAAAAGATATAACCGATCCACAGCAAATTTTTCCCTCCCCATGACAAATCAGTTTGCCACAGAACTGTGACAGAAGTCATCATCAAAATTCTAATACAGACTGCAGGATCGTATCAAAACAAAAACTGCCCTGCAGCAGAAGGACATTATTAAACCATCAATTTCTGCATCTGTTGCTGTGGTTTACTAAAAAGATCTTATCCTAAAAAAAATTCAATTCAATTACACAAAATATTTTAGGGACCATGTAGTTTGCACGGGTTAACTGCAGTATATACAAAAACCATACAATGGACTGGTTTAAAAACCAAGACGATGAGCAATAATACACCAACATCAGTCCTTGGCATTTGTGAATATTTCAGGCATAAATCGGCCCTTTTTTCACTCTTGCTTGCAAGGGTTTGTAGTTGACGAACATCACAAGGAAGTATCACAGACCATGTTAAATCTTTGCATAAAATCCTTTCACCAAGAAATATTTTCCATGTTTCTAATATCAGTATCTTCTCCACTGATATCTGCCTCTTCGGTTCGATTTCTGGTCGTGTCCACGATATGATGGCATCAAGTCTTGGAAGGGTTTACCATGCCGGTGTATGCTCTGAGAAGAACTTTGGTCAAAAGATTCATCAAATGACTTATATCCACATCCATAACTACTATGTTCATCAAATTCATAATATCCCCCATTGAATTCTGGGTAATTGACACCATTCTGTGTTTCGAAATTCTGGTAGCCAGCTTGTCGGTCAAATGACTGAAAGTCATAGTTCCTGTATCCATCGTGTAACTGACGGTGATTCGGAGGTCCATTTCTGCTCCAAGAGAAATCTCGTCTCTGAAATGGTCTTCTGGGTGGAAATCGGTTTCTGTCATATGAATTCCCATGGAAATTGTCAGAATGTAAATAGTTGTCTCCCCTGTGGAATCTTCTGTCACCTCGCCATGGTCTGTCGTCGTGCTGACCTCTGTACCTTGTTTTCCATGACCCGTCCTTCCATTCACCCCCCAAGCTCTCTTCCTCTGGTAAACCGCTCCTGTGAATGATATAATTTATATACAATGTACCGCAGTCAATTAGTACATTTATTTTGCAGCAGCAGATTTCCTACTAGAACGGTAAATTCTGCGAGTTTTGAATGAATAGCAGCATATTTTAGATCCAAGGGGATAATGGTAACATCCTAGCAGCATGTTATGATTTGAACTGTCAAAATATACAGGGTAATGTGGTGTGGCGATGCTTAGATTGCGAAACAGATGGTGGAACCCAGGGCACCAGACTTGGGGATTCAGGCCATCAGGTAATGGTCATAGCATGGCAGTGTGTTACGAGTTGAACTTTCAAAATACACTTGTCTATGGGGTTACGTGGCGGGGCGATGCTTGGACTATAGTCAAGATTACACTACAGCATTTATCTGGGCCTGGTCTGGACTGGAACTGAGATGTTTACAGTTACACTATGGAAATTTAGAGTTCAAATTTACCTGGATAAGTTTTATCTAGATCATTTAACCTGGCAAATATTGATGGGTTAAATTGACCCAGGTAATTTTGACCATGATAATTTGTAGTGTAAACAAAATTTTAGTGGGTTAGTTTGACCGACATTTGACTCAGATAATCATTTATCTGAGTCAAATGCTAATAATAACAGGTACTTGGGCTCTATTGCCAAGTCAAATGAAACCAGAGCGGTTGAAGTTTCCTGACGTTGAAGATGGTGATTTGGCTTGGAAGCATAACGTTCAGTACTACCCGGCATAGAAAGCAATCCCAAGCAAGATCATGTCGCAACGTACCAACAATTACCAAATTTGTCTTTAAAAGGAAAATTTGGCTTGGCCCCCAGGTGGTACAATTACCTACAGGTGGATCGGCATGAAAATCCTAAGTAAGATCAAATTTGGAAAGAATCCATTCAGGTTTTCCAAAGTTATTGTCCAAAAATGAAATTTCAACTTGGCCCACATCTGGCGCCCTCTATAGGCGGATCGACGTGAAAAACTACAAGATGGGATATTGAGGTAAGGTATACCACATACTGAACTTGGAAAGAATCCATTTAGGTTTTCAAACGTTATTGTCCAGAAACAAAATTTTAACTTGGCACCCCGCTGAAGCCACCAATAGAAAGATCTGCTTGAAATACAATCCCAAGTGAGATCTCGAGAAGAGCTACCCACATACCAACATTGAAAAGAATCCGTTCAGTTTTTCAGAAGTTATTGTCAGGAAATGAAGTCGCATGGATGGACGGACTCCATTTAGACATGAGGGACCCCTTGGACCAAAATGCCATTTAACCTGGTGATGTAAGGTGACATTATATGCTGGAAAATCTTTTTGGTCCAAGGGGTTCTTCGTGTCTAAATCTGTGTTTAAATGACTCAATGTAGACACTTTTTTTCACGAAATAGCACATGCTGCAGATTTCAATTTCATGTCCTAACTATAATCATAACACAATCAAGTTAGAACTTTAACATATTGTGTACATTTAATTTCTCTTCCTGTTACATTAAAACACAATTATTTTTAGGACATTTTATTTTTTCAATTTCAACTGCACCACGTAAAGGCCAAAATGCCGCCTAGAATGTTGGCAGAATTTCTCTTTTTTTACCATCTGAATAATTTAAAGAAATTGTAACATAAACTCAACTGTGGCTCACCCTCCATTTTCTCTGAGCTTTAGATCTTTGATGTAGATTTCACGTTCAATTGGATGACCCCTGGCATCAATAAAGGCTGAAATGATAAAAAAAGAAAAGAAATATCTATAGAAATCTTGTAAAAAAGGAGCAGTTAATTGTACATGGAAGGCCAGATTAACATGCTGTTGTGTGAAGTGAATGCACACTCCACTAACTCATGCCGGACAAAGTAATGCACCTCATGAGGAACATCACTTAAATTGGTATTTTCTCTGAATATATTTCAGGAAAAGATTAAATATGTGATTGAGAGATGTGAATTGGTACTGGCTTTACTTTATAACAATTTACTTGCATGTATATTACTTGGATTAAAAATAGATTCCATTTACAGCATGAAAGCATATTTGATAAAAATATTTGTATATTGAAGCTGTCAGTGTTCCACATCTATCTTTGAAGATAATTAAGCTTCTTTTGAACCACTTTGGAATGTCAGTTTTGGGAGTGGGGTCATGGGTCAGTAGGTTGAATGCTATGAAAAGAATTATCAGTGAAGTTCAAAGCATACACAGGTTTGACAGCCAGAGTACTCTGAGAGAACCACCGCCTGTCGGCAAGTAACTGGCAAACTTTTGCACATGAACCAGCCTGGCTCAAATTGAGCCAGGCTGGTTCATGTGCAAAAGTTTGCCAGTTACTTGCCGACAGGCGGTGGTTCTCTCAGAGTACTCTGGCTTTCTCCACCAATTAAACTGGCTGCCACCGTGAGTGAAATAACTGGTAGATACTTCATGTAGACTGCTTTATAGTTTGAGTCTTTGCGCAGCTGAAAAGGCTCAAGTCTAGAAGTCTAGACACATTGCTCCCCCGACTTGGCTATTGTATGTATTGTCTTGTGATTCTTACATAGAGTATGAACCAGGATTATTGGCTCATCAATATTATTGGGAGAGTGTGACATACACTGAAAGACCCATGTTTCCTTGACAAAGTCAAAACAGCTGACAACCTGATCCAGGCCATTATTTAACTGTAAACAGGCTTGGGTATGATGAGTTCTATAGAATAATTTTATTTTTTACAAATTTCTTTCTCAACATGCTGAAATCAATATTAATGCAAGTCATGTTGCTAAATATCAAGTTGTCACCAGTATTTTTAGACCTAAAAGTTCCATAGGTTTCAGGATTCCTGCACTGTGGCCTACCTCACTATGCTTTGCCACACTCCAAGCTACATATGGGTGATCAAATAAAAGTCTAGATCACATCCTGGCTGATAGTTTGGTAACAATCAGCACTAAGAATTCATTTGTTCTTGAATCTTTATTATTACTGGTACCCCACTAGTAATCCCTTTCTCTGTCACATTTGTTTTGTTTCTTAATGAATGTGTTTTGGCAGGTATAACTATGGTAATCTCTAATAATTCAACCACAGGAAGTGAAATTTTGCAATATAGTCAGGAGGTGATCAAATTTATTAGAACAGGAAGTTGGCAAAATGGTTCAAAACCCTGCAGATAATCCAATATTTCTTTGTTATTTCACTGATTTTAGAGGGTGATCAAATTTATTAGAACCACTGATTGAATTTTGTCCACAAAATCGGGAGTGATTGAATTTTGACAGATGATTGAATTTAAGAGGGATTACCGTACATTTACAGATAGGGGGAAAAAAGAGGTACGAATAAATCTACCTTTAATTGCATCATCAGGGGCTATGGACATTTTCTCAACCATGTATCTGTGAAAAGGAAATACAATACATATAGGAAAAAGGTTTTGAAAAAAAACTGACACTTTTCTGCTATGGTACCATCATTTTGAAGACGCTCTCAGGTTTGGTACCATTATGCACAAGACAATGACATGTTCTTGATTATGGTATATGCACCATTACGGAGAAGACACGTTCATGTTCCCTCTATGGTACCATTATAGAGAAGATATGCTCTTGGGTATGGTACCATTATGGAGAAGTCCTGTTCTCTGCATTTACCATTCCCCTGTGAACAAGTTTTCACCAATATTTAAATACTAGAACAGTGATAATCAGTTTCTTTCTACAATGACAGTAGGGAACCCTCCCCAATGAGCAGAATATCAATGTACTCACCTACAAACAAGGTATCCTGTTCTATTCACTCCATGGGTACAATGAACTCCAATCAGGACATCTGAATAACAAATGGTGGAAATACTGAGATAAGTGACCGGAGTGAAAATGACAATGAATTGGACTCAATTCATCCAGAGTGTGGTACCTGGTACTGAAGTTTCTGTGCAAACTGAGAAAGACCGGAAACTTTGAATCCTAAAACCACCTCGCACAAAGTAAATTTAACAACCCATGATGGTGGTCGCTTCATATCAGTGTGCTATGATGAGAGCTTTCAGAATATATAGGGTGATGAGATGGTACAAATATAAGTCCATCTTGATGTTTTAGTATAATTGAGGAGCCTCCCTGGACAATTTACTCTATATCAACTACCAATATGATAAGCAAATATTTGCCCATACTAATTCTGTACATTCTAGCTTTCCCGACCGCATGCAATCATATTTCATTTAGATCGTACTGCTCTGGAT